>JADBJO010003636.1:22500-87500 GCA_016801955.1 Conus betulinus | reverse complement strand
ACATGCCCTGCACACTTTGTGTGTGCAGCATAAGTTTGTGTTTGTCACCATGTACTGAGATGGGAACATGAAGAAAACATTGAGGATATGTATGTAACAGGTACCAGCAGAGAAAGGTGTGGAAGATGTTGACACCCCGGCACTGAATGAAATAAGTCAGGTGGCAAATTACGCTTATGACGTGTTTGAATACTACAAAGAGCGAGAGGTGAGTCGATTATGCTATCACAGTGCAGTAATGTTAACCCAGTAATGCCAGCGTGCATATGTTTCATAACATCTGTTTCCTAATACCCAGGTCAGCTTGGATTATCACGTGTCTACACATTACACACCTTGTACAGGATTTCACATCAAATAAGCTGAAAAGCTGTGTATTATTACTTGTATACACACTATGCTTTGTACTGGAATTCACATCAAATAAGCTGAAAAGCTGTGTATTATCACTTGTATACACATTATGCTTTGTACAGGATTTCACATCAAATAATCTGAAATAAAACAACACACTGAGAAAAAGACAACAGAAAATGTGTTCCACAAAAGGAGTTGAACATTCAATAGTTGCAAGTCACTCAAATGGTTAGGTTTTGGAATATCCCAATTCTGTATCCATCCTTTGTGACTGATAATAAGAGTGGAGGAAATAGAAATTTCACATGAGCACCGTAAAATGCCTTTTAAATGCTTTACTTGGAGCCCTAAAACTAATCTCTCGTCACTGTTCTCAGAACAATTTGGGGAGGAGGGCGGGATTCAGAGGGAAAGGGGACTTGTCATCAACTTAAACCATTTTGGTATCAATTTTTGTTTTCAAAGGTAACATTTATGAAAACTGCTAAGATAGTCTCTGAGAGCACTTAATGAACCTATACCAAGTTTAACTCTTTTTAAGTTTTAAAAAGAAATGAATTAGTGTTGAAAGTTTTTAAAAAGTAAAAATCTAATGTGAGTGTAATTTATGATGCATATGTTTGTTTTTGAGAAGTTGATGTGTCACAAATGAATGTTTCACTCATATTTTAATTAATTTGGAATCCATCTTTAATACTGGTGCTAGCTTTCCAATTTCAATAAAAAAAAAAAAATTCAGTTCTTTCATGATTGGTCTGGCACAGCAATGTCACTTGCCTGCTGCCTTTGTGCTCTACACCTGCTTACAAGTGACACATGATTTTTGCACTTTCGATTATATGTTGCATACCCAACACAAACATAGTCTATACATATATCAATAGAAAGGGCAAGAGATGAACTTGTATACTGTTTAGGTAATATCACAGTGCTATTGTGATCAAAACATCTTGACAAAAGCATAACAGAAGACATTCTTTAAGTTGCTTTTGTTAGGACGACAACAGAAACACAGGGAGAAAAGGGTGGGAAAATGCTGCTTTAACAGTTGTGAAGTAATTTATTCCAAAGTTTAATAATAAGACATGTGCCCTCTTTGCCTGCTTGATGTGCTTATGAGTTTGGACATTCCAGACACATACCTTGTTTAGGAATTCCCTGCTGAAGACAGCCTTTGTTTTGTTTTTAGACTTTTGGGTCAGAAAGGCCATCTCCACCACAGGAAAACTCGTTCCACTGGTTGGGACCCAGCATGGTGGTTTTCTTCAGTCTAGAGATGGGGAAAAATGGGAGAGAATGTTTCAGTAGCTTGCAAGTGTAGATGCAGCTGATACATCCATGGGGAACAGCAGCTTTACTGGCTTGTGGTGGGTTCATCACCAAGGAAGTACTCCCACCATAATGGGCCACTTTGTTGCAAAAAGTTAAGGCCCTCTCCTCTTTACAGCTTCTGAAGTTAAATCTGTTTCGGGCTGGTTCATGTTCCTTTCAGAGATGCCAGAGTTCCAGATACATGAAAGCTAACATGCACTGAAAATGTGGCGAGCTTCACATGCATGATGAATGAATGTGTATGAAGTGTTTGTGCATGTGTGTTCTGTGACTGACTGAGTGCAGTGATGTTTTATACATTTGACATACATGGTCAGGATTTTACATAATTAAAATTCATAGAGTTTTCATATCTCCCAAGTAGATTTTTGGAGTTCTTTCATACCCACAACAAAAAAATTCTGGGGATTTCACATGCAAAGGATTCTGCGGCCATATTTCAATCTTAAAACTGACTTTCATCAATGAGATTTATTATGAATGTTCAGAGTGTGTGTGTGTGTGTGTGTGTGTGTGTGTGTGTGTGTGTGTGAGAGAGAGAGAGAGAGAGAGAGAGATTGCTTTTTTTTTTCTCTCTCTCTCTTTTTTAAACCAAAAGGTGGGCTGTGTTGATCATGGTCTGTGACATGGATTTTCACTGGTGATCAGCTTGAATTTACTGACAACCAGCATTACTCTGATTTTGACACCCTGAGATGATCTGTGTTACTTAGACGTTTTTTATGGTGAAGAAGTGCTGATTGCTGATAAAGTGATAATTTCCCAATCCTACTCACTGTGGCAAAAAAAAAGTGCAAGCTGTCTGATGTGTGCAGATTTTGCAAAACATCAACTTTGTATAGATTCCAATGTCGGCCACTGAAAGTGAAAGTCTGTCATGTATCACTGTAGTCAAAGCCTCGCTGTGAGCCTCCTGATACCTCTGAATCAACATAAATACTTTTGCTGGTCTCTTTGGATGAGGTTTCTGGTTGTGATATCTGAAAAACAAATGATTTTCAAAAGTATTCTACCTCATTTAAATCATTTCATCACCTTTGTCAAAGTCTGACTCGCATTCATTTCACTTGTACACGAAGAGAAAGCAACTTGCAAAAAAGTCAGCATTTCACTTCTGACAAACTAGATGTAAAGCCTCTACTGATTGGCTGATGAATTGTGATACATGTACTATGCAAAGCACGCTTCACAGACATACTTGTGTTCTGCTTCATCCTAACATGCAATCATTCCTTTCAGTTCTTGCACTGAAATAATCTTCTGTAACAACACCACTTGCTGTAAAATTGGTTCATGTTCACATCACATGATTGATTTTACTATACGTGTTTGTCCAGGATGGGGGGGGAAATCGTGATGGTATTGCTTAAGTGCACTAAGTTATTGTATTGTTAGTCAGGCTTAACACATCAAGGTTATCTTTGCACTCATACACGCATATGCACATTCATGCACCCGTCAAACATTCACCACTCTCTGGAATGGGATGTTGCACACATTCGGTTCTCTCCTAACATGACTGAGAACAAGAAATATAATTTCTATGCTACTTATAATCAAACATGAAGAATCCAATTACACAAAATGGGATAAGCAAAACCTAAAAGATAAACACTTCCTAATCCCGGGTTATAATAAAATGGCTTCTTACCTGGCCAGGTTTCCACACACACAACCATGCTTTCACACTCCACCACAGTTCTTGAACAAGTCTCTTCAAGTTTTCTTCAGCACTGGATGATGGTGACGCCCTTGGTTAACTGGCTCCAGGTTTCAGGACTGGGTCTTCGTGGTCGTCTCTGACTCTGGGATCTCAACGTAGAAATCTTCTTCGTCTCTTTCACCTACCTCTAGGTTCAAACTCAGTTTGTCTCTCTTGACCCACCTCTGGGCTTCAAACTCGGTCTTTTCTCTTCCAGCTTGTCTTTTACCCTAAGACCTTGCCGTCACTTCTGTCTCCAAGACCACGTTTCTCTCGAACCTGCTCTGTCCTGCTCACTCTTCTCTCCCCTCTCTCTCGTCTGTCCTCCTCTCTCTCTTGTGGTGTTGTTCTCCTCTCCTGTCACGTTGTTCTCTCTCAGTTTATGTAGGGATGGACACAAAGGATTTCCTTTCGGGCCATGCCTTTGTCCATGTTGTTTCTCCACTACCTTGTTCACAAGTACCCTAAATTCCTCTTTCACTACATTCTTCCACACATCAGCATTTACACACATCCCTACCTAATTGATTAACAAACAACCACTTGGCACCAGATGGACATCGAAAATTCCTGCCGACTTCGGGGACCTCTTTAACACAGTAATTATCCTAGAGAGGTCTACAACAACAACGTCCACATGCATTCAACCAGCCTAACAAAGCATCAACACAGTGCCCCACGGCATACCATCTGAACAAGCCCAAGACTCCTGCTCAGGACTGTTTACAAAGCGACCTCAGCTGACTGAGTATTAGCGCACACTTGATGCTCCGAGATCATAGTGGTTACATCCCTCCCTGTTTTCGCTATTGGGAAGGTTCGAACTCGGGAGTGTCCTTACTACTTTAGGTGCCATCTGTTAGCTGACCACTTCGTCCTCCTTGACACAGCTTGACCATGTGCGGTAGGTAAGGCGTACTGCTAATGGGTCTATTACCTATTTCTTTACCACGTACAACATTCCTTGCCTCTAAGCGCGTAAGGCCTTTTGTGAGAGGTTTCACTATCTTGACAGTATTCATACCCTTTTGCTTTTGTCATTGCATATATGATTTTTATTTCAGTTCTTGATATCACCTCCATCCGGAGGTGATGTGAAAACCCTAGAGATAAAGGGAAAAGATGATAAAAAGAGTACCTGGAGAGGGGATGGCTGACGTTTCGTGTCGTAGACACTTCATCAGGGAATGACAGCAGTGGGAAGATGTTGATGGTGGTTGACTTGGGTCACTGAGCGCAGTTCATCATGGTTTGAAGGGGTGGAAAGGGCAGAGGTGGGAGTAGTGGGCAATACTGAATGTAGGGGTGATCATGGTTCACAATAGAAATGGGGAGTGTTGATGGACAGCAAAGAAGAGAACAAAGGAGGGGGAAGGGGGGGGGAGAAAGAAGAAAGGGAGGGGGAAGGGAAGGGGAAAAAAAAAAAAAAAAAAAAAAAAAAAAAATAAATAAAAAAAAGGGGGGGGGGGGGGGGGGGGGGGGGGGGGGGGGGAGAAAAGGAGAGGAGGGGGCTGATGATTTGGGGTGAGGTATCATTCCCTGACATTGAGCCCATGTGGGCCCAAGGTGCCAAGGCGCTGTATTAACTGGCTCTCCATGTATTTCCTGTAGTTACCTTTTTGACGACCATTTCTCCAAAGGGCTGCCACTCTGATGTGGGAAAGATGGTGATGGTCCGAATTGAAGTGGTTTGCCACAGGATGTCTTTTCCTTTTCACAGGAAAAGACACTCCTGTGGCAAACCACTTCAATTCGGACCATCACCATCTTTCCCACATCAGAGTGGCAGCCCTTTGGAGAAATGGTCGTCAAAAAGGTAACTACAGGAAATACATGGAGAGCCAGTTAATACAGCCACTCCCCATTTCTATTGTGAACCATGATCACCCCTACATTCAGTATTGCCCACTACTCCCACCTCTGCCCTTTCCCACCCCTTCAAACCATGATGAACTGCGCTCAGTGACCCAAGTCAACCACCATCAACATCTTCCCACTGCTGTCATTCCCTGATGAAGTGTCTACGACACAATTTTTTATGTGAAAACCCTGTTTAGTCAAATATAGTGGAAAAGATCTGGTTGACCACATTTGTGTGACAGGATGTGTGAATGATTGCAATGACAACTGCATGGTGTGGCATGCAGAGATCCAGTTCCGACTGAGCCCCTACCTGACACGCCAGCCCCAGGTGACCCAGCGGATGAGAGCAGTGCTGGTGGACTGGCTGGTGGAGGTGCAGGAGAACTTTGAACTGAACCATGAGACCCTGTACCTGTCCGTCAAACTGGTGGACGCCTACTTTGCCAAGGTGTCCTGACGTACAGCGAGACCAAGTGCAGCTGGTGGGGGCTGTGGCCCTCTTCCTGTCTGCTAAATACGATGTAAGACTTTGTGTGTGTGTGTGTGTGTGTGTGTGTGTGTGTGTGTGTGGCTCCCATCTGCTGTCATCCTAATATGATGTGAAATGTGTATATGTGTGTGTCTCTTCCGGTCTTCTCTCCAGATATGATGTGGGATATGCATGGATGAGCATGGATGAGAAATTTCCACCATATCCATTGTTTCTGTCCTTTTCTTTTTCATAATACATTCATCGTCCTTTTTTTTTTCATAATAAATTCATCCTTTTTTTCTGTAAAAAAGCAGCAGTTTTAGTATTAAAAAAAAAAAAAAAAAGCACAGTTTTTGATACTTCATGTGGGCAGCTGGATTGACAAAGACTAATTGGCAAAGCACTGATGCTAAGACAGCCATGGTAAAATGTGTCTTGCAGACTACTGCGAACGGCACACTCTGTGGAAGGAAAAACAAAAAATCTGTGGAGATGGATAAGATGGGATAAGCTGGACAGAAATATTGAAGACTGTTGTATTGGTGATGTCATTCAAATGATGCTGATGAAATCTGAGCTGAGTTTTTTTTTGTGTGTGTGTGTTTTTAAGCTTCGAAGCCCTGGAATTCTGCATTTAGAATTAAAAAAATGTGTGTTGACTCAAGACAGTTCAAACAAACTTTTTGTTTTCATGATATCCTTTGATACACTGATTTTTAAGCAAATGGCTGGAAGTGGACAGAAGCTTTATGAAGGTAATATGTTTGTCAACATTTGAGATGCAATATGCCTAGGTACAAGATGGTATTTAGTTTGTGTGTGTGTGTGTGTGTGTGTGTGTGTGTGTGTGTGTGTGTGTGTCACTGTGCTTATTTCATTTACTATTCAAGTATGAATTTTTTCATTTATTTAGTAAAACCTTTTCAGTTGCTAAATGTGCTAAAAAAAAAAAAAAAACCAACCTTGGTTTTTGCTTTTAATGGTTGCATCCTAGAGTGTTGCTCAAATTTGCTGACCAACACTGTATGTATGCATGGGTGTGCTTGTCTCTTGGATGTGACTGACACTGGGATATATTATAAAACTAAGTAGGAGTACAATCCTATCATGCAATCTCAGACCAGATTGGATCCCCATAGCAGCAGCATCTCCATCCTCATCCTCATCTATCAGCTTTAAAAAAGAAAAAAAAAAAGTCTAAAAATTTTGCTGCCTTTCATGACCTGCTCTCATGGTGACCTCGGTTTCAATTTCTGTCCACATTCATTCCGTTGGTTGACCTCATATTGGTGGTATTGGTGAGTTCATGGGAAACGTCATTGGATAGACATGGTAATGCGCTTTGGAGGGCACACTCATGCTGGCTCCTTGACAAAGCAATTGCTGGCATCGGTAGGGGGCTTGATAGCACTAGATGTCCTCCATAGGTTGGATCAGAACAGATACCATTGAATACCTCCAAGTGACTCACCAGCAGTGCTTGTATCTCTGGTGGTTTGTCTCACAATGGCTTGACGTTGACTCCCGCTATAGATTGCCTGTGGTGAGGCTACAACTGGACAAGCTGGGGTATGACTGCACGCAGAATGCCACTGGAGTGGCACAGAGGATGAGACAGCAGCAAAAAAAAATGAAAAGAGAAGAGAAGAAATGGAAGTTTTTTTCCACACTGTGTCTCCCTGCATTGGAAGGGATGTCATACCCCTTGACCTCAGCAAGCTTAGTAGACCTATGAGTCTGACCAGCTGTTGACTCAAGACAGTTCAAACAAGTTTTTTGTTTTTGTTATATCCTTTGATATAAGCAAATGGCAGGATGGTGGACAGAAGCTTCTTAAAGGTACTGTGTTTGTCAACACTTGAGATGCCATATGCCTAAGTACACAAGATGATATTAAGTTTGTGTGTGTGTGTGTGTATGTGTTTGAGTCACTGTGGCTTGTTTTATTTACTGTTGTCTTACAAAATTTTTTCATTTTATTTCGTAAAGCTTTTTCAGTTGAGTCAGACCATGAGGTGGCCATATGACTTGGGAGTAATGGTATCGTTTTTATTGTGATCTGTATGTTTGTAGGTTGGAGAGGGGGTGTGGGTATCTGAAGTTCGATCACTGACACTGTAATTTGTGCCATGCCTGTATCATCAGGAACGCATGCCACCCGCGGTTGACGACTTCATTTATATTTGTGTGACCATGCCTATGACCGAGACGAGTTCCTGGCCATGGAAAGGAAGCTCTTCCGTGTAGTGGACTTTGACCTGGGGCGACCCATCTCTTACCGCTTCCTGCGTCGCTATGCCAGGGTCAGTGCCTGAGAACAGGGGAGGGGTGTCACTCTTTTTTTTTTTTTTTTTTTTTTTTTTTTTTTTTCCCAGTGATGATTCTTTTCGTGGGAAGATTCGGCATTAAACTTTTTCATGACGAAGCTTCTGCTACAGAAGAATTTACATGCAACAAAGATTTGTCAGCATTCTTGCTTATTTACATTTGGGTCTCTTTCAAAGTTTGTACTGCATAAACTATTAGAGATGTCAACTCAAATTGTGTGTGTGTTGAGATTATTCATAATCCAATCCTCTAATGTGAAGCTAAAATCCAGGGATTAGGATCTTTACAAAAAGACCAGAATAAAAGAGAAAAGCTGCTATCACCAACCATTTATCTCAGTCCACCATGTTTTGCAGCTGTCTCATCATCAACACATTTAACTGGCTTTTCCACACTTTCGGAATCATTGAATATATCAACATCTGCATGTTGACATAAAATTCAACAGGTAGCACAGAGGTGTTTTTGATATTGTCGCCATGTGTTGATCAGTCCAAGTGAAAACTATGCATATGACTGCAGAAGAGTAGATCAAAACTGATTTACCTGTTTGTGAAACCATTTTTTTTTTTACCTTTTTTTTTTCAGTGAATTTCATTTTAAGGAAAGTTGCATTTGTTCTGTGATGATGAACCAATTTCATCATTCGTCTCTTCTTCACAACAACTGGTGTAGCCTGAATTCATAGGGGTGGGGTAGGGGTGAGGGATATTGATGGATGGAATGAATGATGTTAACATGAGCTGTTTTCAAAACCTTCATAAGTCACTCACACACACACACACACACACACACACATTTTATATATATATATATATATATATAATCCCTCTATCTCTATATCTATCTGTTGTTGTTGTGCACAATTCTCAGCTGCTGGCAATGTTTGGGTTATTAAACAGCAGCTTACTACTCGGACTGTTGGACACATTTTGATCTCCCTTGCATCCTTCAATGGATCCTCAAGCATGGGCTCAAAGATTCTCCACTACATTTTACACTGTTTATATAATGATTTTAGTTTTTCAGCAACTTATTTCCTTACCACACTTTTTGTTTAACTTTTTATACCCTTCGCTGGCTGCTTTGGGGTGCTGTTGGATTCCATTCTTTGAATCCTTGGTGGTGAGAATGCCACAGAATTATAGACTGTGCTATATATTCATTTGATGCCGAGAGAGCACAGACACAATCAGCTGTGCTTTCCTGATGAGTCCAATCCAGCGGACAAAAGACCATTGAATGGGCAATATGAAAGGCTCTGTCTTCAGGATGGATTACAATGCTTCCCACATGCTGCAAGTGAAGGTTTAATATTTATGATTTTCTGATTTTTCTTTCTCATTTTCTCTTTACTCCTGTTCCTTCTCCCCCCACCCCCCCCACCCTTTAAAAATTTCTTTTTTTTAAGATCTTTGCCAAGTCATTAATGTAATGTTGGAGGAATGTTACTCTGCACTTGTTGCTGATGACATATTTGATGTGTAACATGGTGGTTGTAATACAGTGTGGCTGTGTTTCAGTGTGCATGGTCATTGTTGACATCTGTAACATGGTGGCTGTGTTTCAGTGTGCATGGTCATTGTTGACATCTGTAACATGGTGGCTGTGTTTCAGTGCACACGGTCATTGTTGACATATGACCGTAACATTGTGGCCATGTTTCTATGTGCGTGGTCATTGTTGACAGAATATAGCATGGTGGCTGTGTTTCAGTGTGCATGGTCATTGTTGACATCTGACTGCAACATGGTGGCTGTGTTTCAGTGTACATGGTCATTGTTGACTTCTGACTGTAACATGGTGGCTGTGTTTCAGTGTGCATGGTCATTGTTGACAGAATATAGCATGGTGGCTGTGTTTCAGTGTACATGGTCATTGTTGACATCTGACTGTAACATGGTGGCTGTGTTTTTCAGTGTACATGGTCATTGTTGACAGAATGTAACATGGTGGCTGTGTTTTAGTGTGCATGGTCATTGTTGACATCTGACTGTAACATGGTGGCTGTGTTTCAGTGTACATGGTCATTGTTGATATCTGGCTGTAACATAGTGGCTGTGTTTCAATGTGCATGGTCATTGTTGACAGAATATAACATGGTGGCTATGTTTCAGTGTACATGGTCATTGTTGACATCTGATTGTAACATAGTGGCTGTGTTTCAGTGTGCATGGTCATTGTTGACATCTGACTGTAACATGGTGGCTGTGTTTCAGTGTGCATGGTCATTGTTGATATCCGACTGTAACACGGTGGCTGTGATTCAGTGTACATGGTCATTGTTGACAGAATGTAACATGGTGGCTGTGTTTCAGTGTGCATGGTCATTGTTGACATTTGAGTGTAACATGGTGGCTGTGATTCAGTGTGCATGGTCATTGTTGACAGAATGCAACATGGTGGCTGTGTTTCAGTGTGCATGGTCATTGTTGACATCTGACTGTAATATGGTGGCTGTGATTCAGTGTGCATGGTCATTGTTCACAGAATGTAAATGGTGGCTGTGATTCAGTGTGCATGGTCATTGTTGACAGAATGTACCATGGTGGCTGTGTTTCAGTGTGCATGGTCATTGTTCACAGAATGTAAAATGGCAGCTGTGATTCAGTGTGCATGGTCATTGTTGACAGAATGTACATGGTGGCTGTGTTTCAGTGTGCATGGTCATTGTTGACAGAATGCAACATGGTGGCTGTGTTTCAGTGTGCATGGTCATTGTTGACATCTGACTGTAATATGGTGGCTGTGATTCAGTGTGCATGGTCATTGTTCACAGAATGTAAAATGGTGGCTGTGATTCAGTGTACATGGTCATTGTTGACAGAATGTACCATGGTGGCTGTGTTTCAGTGTGCATGGTCATTGTTGACATCTGACTGTAATATGGTGGCTGTGATTCAGTGTGCATGGTCATTGTTGACAGAATGCAACATGGTGGCTGTGTTTCAGTGTGCATGGTCATTGTTGACATCTGACTGTAATATGGTGGCTGTGATTCAGTGTGCATGGTCATTGTTCACAGAATGTAAAATGGTGGCTGTGATTCAGTGTGTGCATGGTCATTGTTGACAGAATGTACCATGGTGGCTGTGTTTCAGTGTGCATGGTCATTGTTCACAGAATGTAAAATGGCAGCTGTGATTCAGTGTGCATGGTCATTGTTGACAGAATGTAACATGGTGGCTGTGTTTCAGTGTGCATGGTCATTGTTGACAGAATGTAACATGGTGGCTGTGTTTTCAGTGTGCATGGTCATTGTTGACATCTGACTGTAACATGGTGGCTGTGATTCAGTGTGCATGGTCATTGTTGACAGAATATAACGTGGTGGCTGTGATTCAGTGTGCATAGTCATTGTTGACAGAATGTAAAATGGCGGCTGTGATTCAGTGTGCATGGTCATTGTTGACATCTGACTGTAACATGGTGGCTGTGTTTCAATGTGCATGGTCATTGTTGACATCTGACTGTAACATGGTGGCTGTGATTCAGTGTGCATGGTCATTGATGACAGAATGTAACATGGTGGCTGTGATTCAGTGTGCATAGTAATTGTTGACAGAATGTAAAATGGCAGCTGTGATTCAGTGTGCATGGTCATTGTTGACAGAATGTACCATGGTGGCTGTGATTCAGTGTACATGGTCATTGTTGACAGAATGTAACATGGTGGCTGTGATTCAGTGTGCATGGTCATTGTTGATAGAATGTAACATGGTGGCCGTGATTCAGTGTGCATGGTCATTGTTGACAGAATGTAACATGGTGGCTGTGATTCAGTGTGCTTGGTCATTGCTGACGGAATGTAACATCATTACATGTGGCTGTGTTTCAGTGTGCACGGTCAGAAACGAAGACTCTGTACCTGGCACGCTACATACTGGAGCTGAGTCTGATGGAGTACAAGTTTGTCTTCCAAAGCGAGAGCAGAGCATCTGGCTGCTTCTGTTCTGTACATTGCCATGAACATGCGTGAGGACGGGGGATGGGTGAGTCACATATGAGTTGTAACAGGACAGATATGGAGCCTCTTGAGCCTTTGAAAAAAAAGAAAAAGAACAAAGAATGCCTTGTGAGAATTTTTGTTATTGTAGGGGGGAGGGGGGGGGGGGGGGAGGGTATTATGAAAAAAGCAAATAAGTGACATTTAGTAAAAAGGTCAGATTATCCAAGAAAAAATAGGTTTTTTTCTTTATATGAATGAAAAAAAAAATGAAATAGTATGTGCCAACACTCTAGATGTCACAGTTGTAATGTGCACTCATTGACAGGATGCAAAAAAATTGCCTCATTACTACACATATTGCACATAGTACAGCGACCTACCTATTTCTTCTCCGCTCCCTCCCCCCCTCCCCTTCCCCCACCCAGACAGCCCATACAGAATTTAAGTCCGGTTAATGCAGAGCATTTCACTAAAACAGTTTTGTATACTGCATATTTTTATCAAGACACCACCACCACCATTCACTGAATGCAATTTCTTTAAAGAAGATGTGTAACAATAAGTAACGAAGCCTGGTGAAACCAATTTATGCATAAATTGATGTGCTTAGACATTTCAAAATTCATGTTAAAGTGTTAGTGTTCTGTGTATTCTAGAATTCTGTCAGGACACCACATGGTAGATGTGTGACATAAATGTTCTCACATATTCTGCTGAAGTGAGTGCTTCAAATTACATTCTAAACAATGTGCATTGAAAAAAAGATTTGAGATCATTCTTATACGGTTCTGATGAAAATATGTTTCACCCTTCACTGTATACTAGACAGATATAGTGTGGCATCAGCATGTCACAGCCAAGGTGAACAGAAAGTGGTCAGTTTGCTGTGAAAATGTCTACACCAGAAAATTCTCAGGACTTACATGCACAGAAACTTTTTTTTTTTTTTTTACCCATTTCTATGATGATCAAAGATTTGAATGGTACAAAAGCACCATAATTTGTAAATTAGAAGACATCAGTGCATAAAATGACCAGTACGGTACTGGAGAATGGCCCATATAGTAATATTTAGAAATAAATGAGACAAAACTCAAAAAGAAATACTGAAGAATCTAGTTTCTGATTGAGCTCGATGCTGTTTAAAATTCAGTTAATCTTTGATAGGATTTTGTCTTAAACTTTAGTTTAAGGTTAAAAGGCAGGGTGCAAATCTTCTGGATTAAGTCAGGAATCCAGATCCAAAATTTTTTTAAACTGTGTTGTGTCCAGATGGGCAAGAATATTTGTGAGTAGTCTCCTGTCTGGCGAGAGTTTGTTAGGGTCCTTTCCACGTCCGCCTAAATGATTTCGGAAAGGGGTATATTTTCTCTTTGTTTTATCTTCTTGTATGCAGTTTCTTTTGTAATGAATATTTAAATACAAAATGGAATGGAAGTTGTTGGTGAGTAAAGTGTCATTAGTTTTGGTTATAAAATCTTAAAAACATTGTGGCGATGATCAAAACTCTTCAACTGGGAAGTTAAAGTCTCTAATACGGAACGAGACTTCCTGTCAATCTCTCTCTCTCTCTCTCTCTCTCTATATATATAGGGACTGTCAGTCCATGTGGTGAAAAAGAAAAAGGTGAAATATATGACAAAACAAGATTTTGATATCCTACAGTGAATAGGTGAAGCTCATGAAAAATAACAGAAAATGGGGATTACTGAATGAACTGTGTAAAGGTGGACTACCACAGAGACGGTGTGTTGAGTCAAAAGACTGACATTACTGAGGTACCTGTTAATGCGAATACTGTGGTCAAATAATCCAGTCACACTTGTTACAAGCATTGCAACATAAGGAGTGTCTGGCTTTGGGTTTTCACAGACAATGACATTGTTTTACATCATAGTTTGATTTTTGCACATTTCTGAAGCATTTTTTTTTTTTTTTTTAAAGAACTTGGGACTGGGAAGAGTGAATAGATGTAGAGGGGTAGGATTCAGGTCATTCTGAATAGGGATAATAAAGTATTGCAGAATAAAGCCCAAATCCTGTTACGTGGATGTTGGCAATGATATGTATCTTTTGAACCCTTTCTTTTGTCAAGTGAAATATTAGGGGTTTAGAACTGCTTTCAGTCAAAAGCTGAACAGCCCCCTCTTCAGCCATGCCCACCCCCATCATCCCATAGTTCTCCAATGTTGCCTCCAGAAGGTGGGCAGCACTGCTCGCATCATCCCATCCCCTAATATCATCTGCCTGCCAGCCTGAAAATACATTATGGCATTGCATTCTCATGTTGCCTGTGAACTCAGTTGCTATGCCCCCATCATCATTTTTCACTTTGTGTGTTTGTTTTAGAGTAATATATAGAAAACATCTCTAAAATATTTAACAAACAAAAGCGAGTCTGAAAACAGTCGGCAAAAGTAGTGAACAGGGGCAGGCTGTTATGGCAAGAAACAGGCCAGAGAGTTGTCTGCATGAAGAATAGGATTCCATTATTATTCTAATAATAGCACTACAAACATGTGACTGCTTGCCTAGCATTTCCTCTCTAATCTTGCACTTAGTTTGGTTTCCATATCAGCGCTTTGCAGGGGGGGGGGGGGGGGGGGGGGGGGGGGGGGGGGGGGGGGGGGGGGAGGGGGGGGGGAGATTCTGTGGCGATTATATCTTTGAATCTCAGGTACATGAAATTTTTGCAGATTAGAGACATTTTTGAAGCCTAGCCTTGGTAGTCGGTTAAACATTTTTCAATTTCTCCAGCCCCCACAAACACGTATGTTGGGCACTTCAAGTTGGACTTCACACCAAGTCATGAGGCTTGTAGAGGTTCTATGACAGAGCTTTCTGGACTTGAAATTTCAGCGATTGTTAATGTTAAACTTTGCTGTGAATGGAAGTAAACATGAACATGTGAACTTAATGAGGTTTTTGACCTGGTTTTGTCCTAGTGGACACCGCTGTTGGAAAAGGACAGCACAGAACAGACCGAGATCATCTTGCCTTAAGAGTGTCAGTGTATTCACACATCATTTGATGTTTGGACACACTTCTCAAGTATTACAATGCACAAGTATTGGTCAACACAAGCAAATTTGTCTTAATTTTTAAAACTCTTTAAAGTGGACTGTGCTGTATTGCAGTGAAACGCATGTTCTGAGAAGCAAGGTGGCACATTTTTTGGTAAACTGCAGGACATCGTTGTTTCTCGTGCAGGTGGAGGGAGCTGTAATGTGTATGAGGAAGTGCTGATGGGATAACTTATGAACTTTTATGTGCAGACGCCCACCCTGGAGTTCTACACAGGATACACTCTTAAACAGTTGAAGCCGTTGATTCTTGAAATGAATTGCCAGTTTGTCAACAGTCGTCACCCCGAACTACGCACCATCAGAGAAAAGTACAAGCATCAGTAAGTCATTCTTATTTCTGTTTATGTGTACAGTGAACATCCAAGTGTATGTGTGTACTTCTGACAACTGGGTGCTTCACGTTATGTGTACAGTGAATGTCTGAGTGTATGTGTGTACTTCTGACAACTGGGTGCTTCACTTTATGTGTACAGTGAACATCCAAGTGTATGTGTGTACTTCTGACAACTGGGTGCTTCACTTTATGTGTACAGTGAATTTCCATGTTATGTGTGTACTTCTGACAACTGGGTGCTTCACTTTATGTGTACAGTGAATAGTACTTCTGACAACTGGGTGCTTCACTTTATGTGTACAGTGAATTTCCACATGTATGTGTGTACTTCTGACAACTGGGTGCTTCACTTAATGCGTACAGTGAATGTCCACATGTATGTGTGTACTTCTGACAGCTGGGTGCTACAGTTTGTGTCCTTGAATGTCCAAGTGTTTGTGTGTACTTCTGACAACTGGGTGCTTCACTTTATGTTACAGTGAAGGTCTGTGCATACTTCCAACAACTGGGCGTTACACTTTGTGTCCAGTGAATGTCCAAGTGTTTGTGTGTATTTCTGAAACTGGGTGCTAACTTTATGTGTCCAGTGAATGTCCAAGTGTTCTTATGTACTTCTGACAACTGGGTGCTTCACTTTATGTGTACAGTGAACATCCAAGTGTATGTGTGTACTTCTGACAACTGGGTGCTAACTTTATGTGTCCAGTGAATGTCTGAGTGTTCTTATGTACTTCTGACAACTGGGTGCTTCACTTTATGTGTACAGTGAACATCCAAGTGTATGTGTGTACTTCTGACAACTGGGTGCTAACTTTTATGTGTCCAGTGAATGTCCGAGTGTTCTTATGTACTTCTGACAACTGGGTGCTTCACTTTATGTATACAGTGAATGTACGAGTGTTCTTTATGTACTTCTGACAACTGGGTGCTTCACTTTATGTATACAGTGAATGTCCAAGCGTTTGTGTGTACTTCTGACAACTGGGTACTTTCACTTGTGTGACCTAATTCAGTAACTGCTTTACTAAGCCTCAAAATACAACTGTCACCAACACTACTGTTGGTGAGGATAACACATTTGACTAGGTTCTTCTGATTTGTAAGGAGTGCTAAACAGACATGTTTAAAGCTGTTAAAATGCATTCTACTGGCATGGGGAAAAGTTCGTTTTCTACATGGAAATTCTTTACATAATTCTTTACATAGTTCTGGTCATAAAATGATCAGAACACAATTACGTATGTGGTATGTCTTGTGGGATTGTTGCAACATACAGACATGGGATTTTTCTGCTGTTAGGCAGATAACTGCTGTCCGTACATCAAATTTTGCCAAAGTTTTGTTCATCCGCTGTTCTGCTGCTGCTGCCATTCCAAAAAGAATGTGTGTGTGTGTGTTTGTGTGTGTGTATGTGTGTAGGATATTTTCGTGGGTTTCGAAGCTGTGGTTGCACTGAAATTTCCTATTTGCCTCGGAGACAGACACTCTTCTTCTTAAGCTCCCCCACCCCCAATGTACAACAGAATATGTGTTTCAGGATAAGACTATAACAATAGACCATAGAATGAATGAATATGAATACCATGTAAATATATAAAGAGGTGAAAGAAGAGAGCAAGGAGGCAGAGAGAGAGATGGACAGAGGTTGGTGGGGGGGGGGGGGGGGGGAGGGAAGAGGCCTTATGGTCCATTAAATTAACATTTTAACTTGCATTTTTGAACAGTGACTCTAACCTTCCAAGGAAAATATAATGTTGAACTATTTACTTGTGGGGGAAAACAAGCATAGGCTAACAATTCTTCTGCCATTACATTAATGACTTTGCGAAGATGTTAAAAAAAAAGAAAAAAAAAAAAAAAGGAGGGGGGGGGGGGGGGGGGGGGGGGGGGGGGTGGGTGGGTAGGGGGGAAGGAATAGGGCAAGAAAGAAAATGAGAACAAAAAACAGGGAAGTAATTAGGAATATCAAACCCTTCACTAACAGCATATGGGAACATTGTAATCCATCTTGAAGACAGAACCATTCTCATCACCTGCTCCAAGGCCTTCAGTCGCTGGATCGGACTCATCAGCCGATCAGGAAAGCATGGCTGATTGTGTCTACGCTCCCCTGGCATCAAGTGAATAATATGTACCACACTTCCACAGTCTGTAATTCTGCGGTATTCTCACCACCAAGGATTCAAAAATAGAATCCAACAGCACCCTAAAGCAGCTAGCGAAGACTAAAAAAAATGAAATGAAAAGAAAGTGTTTGAGGAAATAAACAGAAAAACACCTGAAAGGATGGCCCCTTGATCCCCCTGCAAGGCCTTGCTCCTGTGCCCCCAAACCCCCCTCCCCGATCCTCCAGTGGGGCCTGTATCTGGGTACCCCAGCACCTGGATCCCCCAGCAAGGCCTTGCTCCTGCAATGCTCCCCCCCCCCCCCCCCCCCCCCCCCCCCCCCCCCGAAATCCTCCAATGGGGCTTTGCTCCTGCACCTGGATACCCCAGCAAGGCCTTGCCCCTGCACCTGGATCCCCCAGCAAGGCCTTGCTACTGCAACACTCCCCCCCCCCCCCCACCCACCCCCCCCCGAAATCCTCCAGTGGGGCCTTGCGTCTGCACCTGGATCCCCCAGCAAGACCTTGGTCTGGAACACTCTCCCCCCCCCCCCCGCCCCACCTCCCCCCCAAAAAAAAATCCTCCAGTGGGGCCTGCCCCTGCACCTGGATCCCCCAGCAAGGCCTTGCCCCTGCACCTGGATCCCCCAGCAAGGCCTTGCTCCTGCAACACCTCCCTCCCCCCCCCCCCCCCCCCCCCCCCCTCAAATCCTCCAGTGGGGCCTTGCCCTTGCACCTGGATACCCCAGCAAGGCCTTGCCCCTGCACCTGGATACCCCAGCAAGGCCTTGCGTCTGCACCTGGATCCCCCAGCAAGGCCTTGCGTCTGCACCTGGATACCCCAGCAAGGTCTTGCCCCTGCACCTGGATCCCCCAGCAAGACCTTGCGTCTGCACCTGGATCCCCCAGCAAGGCCTTGCGTCTGCACCTGGATCCCCCAGCAAGGCCTTGCCCTTGCACCTGGATCCCCCAGCAAGGTCTTGCCCCTGCACCTGGATCCCCCAGCAAGGCCTTGCCCTTGCACCTGGATCCCCCAGCAAGACCTTGCGTCTGCACCTGGATCCCCCAGCAAGGCCTTGCGTCTGCACCTGGATACCCCAGCAAGGCCTTGCCCTGCACCTGGATCCCCCAGCAAGGCCTTGCCCCTGCACCTGGATCCCCCAGCAAGGCCTTGCCCTTGCACCTGGATACCCCAGCAAGGCCTTGCCCCTGCACCTGGATACCCCAGCAAGGCCTTGCCCCTGCACCTGGATACCCCAGCAAGGCCTTGCCCCTGCACCTGGATCCCCCAGCAAGGCCTTGCCCCTGCACCTGGATACCCCAGCAAGGCCTTGCCCCTGCACCTGGATCCCCCAGCAAGGCCTTGCCCCTGCACCTGGATCCCCCAGCAAGGCCTTGCCCCTGCACCTGGATACCCCAGCAAGGCCTTGCCCTGCACTGGATACCCCAGCAAGGCCTTGCCCCTGCACCTGGATCCCCAGCAAGGCCTTTCCCCCCTGCACCTGGATACCCCAGCAAGGCCTTGCGTCTGCACCTGGATACCCCAGCAAGGCCTTGCGTCACCTGCACCCTGCGTCTGCACCCCCTACCCAGCAAGGCCTTGCTCCTGCAACTCCCCCCCCCCCCAAATCCTCCAGTGGGGCCCTTGCCCCTGCACCTGATACCCCAGCAAGGCCTTGCCTCTGCACTCCACCAGGGAGCCTTAAATGGCCCTATGACCCCAGCATCTTTCCACAATTTTTGCTCTTGTTCTATCCTCAGTAATTTCACTTTCTTTTTTTTTTTTTTTTCTTTTAACCCTCTTGTATTCAGACTCTCCGAGGCCATATTCCTCTCAGTTTTCAGATTTTTTTTTTCTTTGGTGAATTTAGCCTTAAAATGGGTATGTATGGTTCATGCTTCACCACAACCAAGAATAAACCTCTAGAGCTATGAAATTCTGCATGCATGGTCACAAGGCTTTGTTCTATACTGTGGGCAAGATTTTGCATGTCTCTCAAAGTGAAAGGTCATGTCACTGTCACCAAAATGTCACCCAATGTGTCACATGCGATGGTGACAATTCTAATACAGCACACCAACATGCAGTTATTCCATGCACATGCACGTTAGTGTTGTAAAATGAAAGCTGCGGCCTAACCAAGATGATCCGTCTTCTGTCCGCCTGTTCAGTCCCCACAGGTAATCCCACAGAATGTCACACACAACTAGTGTCAGTTGTCACTACTGAACAGTTGCTGTAAGTAGATTCAAGCACAGTTCCTCATCGTTTTTCTGTCACTGTTCTAAGCACCTTATACATGTCCATATGTATTTACACAATGTATAGCTGTACAGTGAGGATATTGAGTAGAGTGTCACTGCCAAGTGTCACCGAAGCACTGTCACCATAAACTACATGTAAGCATATATACACATACACACAAACACAGAGACTACTAGCAAACTGCCCTACTGTTGAGCCACATTCTGCGCATGGTAGACACGGAAACGGTCATTCTTATGAAAACATAAAGGCACCTGGCAGAAAGAACACATATAAATTATAATGTTTCTATGCATTGCCCCTTAGTTGTCATATGGAATCATCAGTACAGAGACATAGCCCCGCATTTTGTCAGGGTTGTGTCGAACCATAGCAGGGCCTGTTAGCTGTTGGAATGGGGCCACGCGGGCAGGCTGTGTAGCCGGTCGCCATTGTTTTGCAGTGGCAAGTAGCACGTGGTTTTCAGGGTCGCTTTCACTTTTCCTCTCCTCCTCATTGGTGCCGATTTCAACATCATTCTCTTCTCCAAGCTCTCCATTTTCATACTTCTACTTCTACTTCTTGCATTATTTGATCCCACTCACTTCTTGCATAATTTGATCCCACTCCTCTGCTGAATACTCGGGAATATCATCAAACTCGCTGTTGTTAGCAGACGACGCCATTGTGAAAATCAGTCAGTCTCACACACAACTCTTTGCTTGCAGTTTCTCTCTCTTTCTTAGTGAATGAAAGTGGTGCCAGCATCCAAAAATAGTGCTGCCAGATTTGGGCTGTAGTGGGAAATCCCCAACAACTTTTTTTATTGTGGCTCTCAGAGCATTTTCACGGCATCACCATGTGATGGAAAAGTACTGTACACATGCGGTGGGCAGCTCCCGTTACGAAATCAAGCGTGCTGTCTCAGCACTCCCGTCTGCGCCTGTTATGAATGCAAGAAGGTTTAAAAAAAAAAAAAAAAAAATGTTAAAGCGTAAACTCCCATACCTGAACATAAGATCTACAGGATGTCAGCAAAGGCAAGCAACATGTTTGTATAATCTTCATATATCCGACAGTCAATGAGCCTGATTGATTGTGATCACGTCATCTGTTTTGCGGTCTCAGGAAGATGGCAGCAATGTGTGTTGTCAAGTGTGAACTTTGGTGCATGTTAATTTTGAAGCACTGGATAGCAGTCACGTAACCCATGTTTACAAATTTCTGTTGGCTGGTGGTTTTCATTCACTGCACAACAGTTTAGCATTGATCGTTTTTGAGCAGTTCATTTTTCCCTTGATATGTTGGACGGTTTAGAGGCATGGGTTTTAAACATTAATCAGGTTTAAGGATTTATTTGCGTTGACTGTGTTGAGGTCAGTCAGGTGTACTATGGGTTTATAGACATCCTCTGTGATGACCAGTCTGTAGTCTTCATTGTGTCCAGTTTTTCAACAAAATTACCCTGAATATGTATATGGGTTTAACCAAATCACCATGGCTGTCACCTGGCACTGTAATGTGTATGTGTGCAGACTGTTCCTGAGTGTAGCACAGGTCCCCACGGTGAGCAATGATGTGCTGTTCCCCCCACATGACATGAATGGGAAGCAGTCACAGTGTTCATAGATGGGGTGTGGACCACACCCCCACCCCCCTGCTGACAGAAGCTCCAGCTCCACTGTTGCCTCCTGGAGTGGAGGGAGTGCAGGTGGGGGGCAGACCATAGTGGACACGGGCTGATGGTGGACGAGAGAGGTGGCAGGGTCATTAGCTTCCCAGCCACACACACCTGTGACCAGTTGGAAAGGAGCTGATGGGAAAGGGGGCCTCCAAGTTTGGTGCCAGCCACAGACACTGCCAGTCTCTGCAGTGGGGCCGTTTTTAGCAACATCCATTTAAGCATGTTTTGATACCCGTTTTTACACACATCATGATCGGTCTTAGGCTAAGTCTGGACTTATTTTTAAGAAATATATTAGGATCATTAAAGAGTGCTATATTGTCAGACATTTTATATTGCTACTTCTGTGTATTAGCATAATTGAAAATTCTATATAATAAACAGCATTTCTTTTATATATAAACTGAATGTTTTAGTGATTTTTCTCACTATACAGAGAACTTTAATGGATCATTACCTTTTTAAAGCCAACTGAAGTGACAGAAATAATTGAAACATTGACATTATTAGAGAAAAAAATGAAGTTTTAGTGTGAAGGAAGGAAGAGTACTTTGAAGTGCAGTATTATGTGAAAATAAACCAAAACAGTGATAGGGGTGTAGTAGATTTGAAAGCTCAGTAAGGTTCAAAAAGACATTTTCTATGAACAGATAGATGTTTCCGTCTGCACTGTGTATTGCGTCACATTCCACCAATGGACTCATGTTCTAAAATAGCACTGTAGTGACGGGAATCTTCTTCACATACCACTCCCTCTGTAGTCATTGTCAGTGGAGAGCCTCTCACTCCTCCATTAAAGCTTTGGGTGTCTTTCTGTTCTGTCTGGTGTGGTCCAAGATCTTACAGTAAAATGTTCACTGTCCATGTGTTGTGTGTGTATATGCTGCAATTATCAACGATGAACTTGCTGTCTCTCCCTCCATAACCTCCCCCATGCGTGAATGCAAAACTCAAAAAACTATAGGCAAAGCCATATCAGAGGCAGCTCCAGCTGATTTAAAATGTACAGGTTTTTTGGTTTGTGTGTGTATGCATGTCCCCCCCCTTTTTTTTTTTTTTATAAAAAATTGTACCGGATATTTGCAGGAGCGACTGTTGGAGAAAATCAGATGGAGGTGGTTCTCATTTGTCTAAGAATCAAAAAGCGTATGTGTGAATCTAAAAGCAGAGCATGTAGTATATCGATGGTAGTCAAGATTCCATCGTAGTTCCACCATATAGTGCATTACATCAACTGTAGAAAAGATCAATTCCCTTTCCCCCACAAGCACATGCAATGTGTTCCAGCCAATCAAATCGCTTGGCATGATAAAGGATTCAGGGACAGCTTGTGAAGATGGATGAATGCATTTGGAGTTTCATAACTTAAAAATGTACAACAATAACCAGAAGCCTTTTGATGGAATCTTTCAAGAGTTATCGAGTGCCTGCATCCCCCTCCCCCTTCCCCAACTACGGCTTTGGCTACAGTATCAAGTCTGCATTTTGTTGATTGCTGCCAGGCATGCCATGTACTACTGCACAGACGGCAGTCAGCTTGGGAAGTAATGCTTGGAGACCCCATTGTTATGATTTCAGGCACAACAGATACCGAGGCCACTAGTCAGGTCTTGCAGTGTAATATGTATGACTTCGCACCAAAAGGTGGGCACAACAGGTGGACAACAGGCTCCAAAAATAATTTGAGGGTTTTTTTTTTTCTTCAATATTTTTGTATTTTGTGATACTGTCCCTTGTCAATTAAAATGACGCAGAAGAAAAAGATAATAACAATAACTGTCACCGTTTTGAAGAATATTTACAGACTGATATGGGCAGAATGTTGTAGATAAAGAGATTATATCACAAAGCCTTTGCTCTGTTTTTTTTTTTTTTTTCCAAAATGTATCTTTTAATATAGAAATGACTCTCATTCTCTCAAATGATATTCTGTCCACATGGGGCGGATTTATTGAATGGGCATACAAAATGTAATATGTGCAGACATATGACATCTTGAAGTTCAATGTATCATACTTTGAGACAAAACCAGCTTTTCTAACGGATGTCATCCGAATGGCTAACAGTGTGCACATAATACAGCCGAGCAATATTTAGTCAAGTTTAAAATGCATCTGATAATCATAAAATGGATAATTAGCGCAAAAAGAAAAAAAAATTGCTAAACATAAGAATGGCTTGCAAAAGATGATTTCAAATGACAGCAATAATCCTACTACACAGAAACTTAACCGAATCTAAATTACTTTTAACTAAGTGAAGTCATGAAAATGTCCGATTGTCTAGACAATGTCAAACAAAACATAAAAATCTAAAAAACAGGGTGGAAAAGGTAATCCTTCAGCTTGGAAATAGTGTCCAAACAATTTGGGCCTTAAACCCTTACTCCATGGTAAAGAACTCCGAGAAATCAGAAATTCAAATGAGATTGTTCATAAGTTGTGTAATCCTGTGGTCAACTTCACTTTATTGTCATTCATATGACAACTTATAATTGTTTGAAAAAAAAAAACTGCCTAGGATGCAAGTCCTGGGACACTAGATGTCAAGAATGCTTCCAATAAAGACACTGGCAACATCTAAGCCATTTACTACATATAGACTAATGAAAATGAATCAAAATGCTTCCAATAAAGACACTGGCAATGTCTATGCTATTATTACTATACAGGTTTAATGAAAATGTATCCAGTTCATGGAGAAAAAAGTGTCGTTCATAAGATTACTGAAAATGATTGTGACACACCTTACAAGCACTTTTTAGAAGGACATCAGAATATGCATCGGGGAATACTGTTCAAGAGATGGGAGATTGTACTTAAAATACAAATTTGATAAATCGTACATAAGATATTTACAGCATGCTTCGCGTGTTTTTTGGAAACAGATGAATAAGATGTTATGCAGAGGTCTGATTACAATTTTTCATATTGCAGCATGACAGGTATTATTGAATGATAAATCCGTCAACTTCAGTGCAACTGACAGCTATATTTGGTACACATGTTGTTGCATTAAGTGAACATGCTAAACATATGCAGGTATCACTTTCTCTTCCAGATGGAGTGAATTTGGTTGCTGCTATAACTTAAAATTTTCTGTTATGTCTTAGGTTTTCTTACATGCATTTGCCTATTTTCTATTCAGATGCTTTGATCAGGATTTATTATCATTCAATAATTGTCATGGTCTTTGGGCCCACCTTTTGGCACTTGGTGATTGTTGATTTCCATAGTGTTCCATGTGATGATTGTTTTGACAAGACTTATAAATTGTAATCAAGGCCTAGCTTTCATTTTTGCTTTTCAGTTTATATGTTAACACCTTAGCAAGAGACTAAGCAAGCCCTGGTTTTTTGCTTTTCAGTTTAAATGTTACTTCAGCTAACAGATGTGTTGCATATATGGACACACATGAACACTCATGGAAATGATGGCAACAGAGCAAAACTGCACAGAAAGATACGCAAGTAAATACATGCTGTTCTCCTTTAAGGCTGTGGACATAGTCAATGTGAAGTCTCTCACATACACAGATTGTGACAGCAAGGCAGTAGCCATAGTGGGCTGTGGTTTTGACGTCCGTGTCCCGCCCGGCAGAACGGATCCATGAAAACGGCCATAGACAATCTGTGCTAGATCTATTGCTATTCTTGATACCAAAATCCCATTCCTGCCACCTACATAAAAATTAATCTTTCCCTAAAATTGTGCAAAAAAGCAATTATTTCTTCTACACCTTGACTTGTCCAAACAAAACCACATCCTAATGTAAACAGTTTACAGCAGATTTTTAAGCCCAGTTTGTTTTGTCGCGTGAATCTGGATCTAGCAGCATCCTAGAGGCTTTTGCAAGAGAGAGAGAGCAATAAAAGCGCAGTTCTTTCCCTGTACCCGAAGAGCCATGAAACGGATGGTTTTCACAACCGGCAGAACGCTGGGTTGAAAACTCCGGGTCGGCCCGGCTTCACTATGGCCACCTGCAGCCATAACTGATGACGCCACAGAGGAGTTGAGCTGGGCAGGATTTTTTAAGCAGGCTGTGCAAAGCACGGCAGTCTTGCACATGGGTTTACTATGGCTGCCGCCTACTGCATCAGTATTTCCTGTCATTTGTACAGATTGTGCCTACCCTATGTGTGTAGTATTAACCCTGGAATCAGCTTGGACAGTATATGCTGCTGTGCACTTTTCTTGCAATTTAATTCAAATTCAGGGAACAAGCAACACAAAGCCTGTAGTTGAGTCATTGTTTTTGGCATCTAACAAATCAATGGGAGGATTACCATCAAAAGGGTTTTTTTTTTTTTTTAATTTTTGTTTGAAAGAGATAAAAATCATTACAAAACAAGTTATTGGTGCTTGGACATTTTTCACAACTAATGGGTGATCGGGAAAAAAACATACTAACACACTTTTTTTCACCATTCTTGTGCATGGGGTTTCATTTCATTTTGGTTACAGATTGCATTTGAAGTCTGTTGAAACACTTTGAACAGTTGGGGGTAATATGGTCTATAACCTTGTTGTTCTGGAAAATGTGCTCCATTGGTTTATTTCGAACAAAAAAAAAAAAAAAAATGTGTAACCTGGCATTCTGTGTTGACAGTCTTTTGTGTGTGTGTGTGTGTGTGTGTCACACAGGAAAGAATTGTTCAGAAATGTTTTCTGCAGAACCAATACATTTACAGAGAAGTCTTGAGAGTATAATGGAGGCAACATCCAGGGTTGGGTTCAGCTCCCTTCTTTAACAACTTATGAACATCTTGACTGACTTGGGCCGAGGTGGATAATACTGTCCCTATCAAATAATAAAGATCAATCAAATAATCCAGATCAATTGAACAATAAAGATCAATCAAGGCTTCAAATATGAAATGAGCACTCCCACACTTCACCGAGAGAATCCACTACACTAGATTGGAAAACAGATTTGGACCACTGGCAGCAGAAGACGACCTTACGACAGTATAGTATAATACTGCAAACCACCAGGCATCACGTTGTACACATCACTTATTTCTGCAGACACACTTTGGTTCCCTTCCTTTTGCAACAGAATGCATTAGCAGCACGTCCTTGGGTCTGGTCACAAGCAGTGTGCTGTGGACCTGCAAGTCTGACCTTCCATCTCTTGTCCTTCAGAATGTCGATACCTGGCTTGTGGGGGGCACCTAGAAATCCTGACCTGCTGACTTGTGATGGAACTCTGAAATTCTGATCATTTCATATCCTGATGAAGTCAACAGCTGGCCTGACACAAAATTAAAATCTAGACCATAACAAAACATATACATGCTGAGAAAGACTGTGTATTGTTAAATTAATTAGCATTCATGAAATTACAAATGATAAAAAAATTATGTCATTCAAAAGAAAGAAGACTATTTCAGAATATAATGCTTGCATGATAGCTATGATGCTTATTTCCACGCTCCCCATCACAGATAATACTGTAAACCAAATGTACGGTGTATTGCACTATTGTGATTCTGTTTCCAACCTGAGCTTTTCCAGTGAAATGTGCTAAAGGTCAAAGATAACAGATCACGGAGTGAACTGCTCTAGCAGCTTCCATTTCTAGGAAATGCATTAGCGATTTGCCACATATCCGTGAACTCAACTTCCCCATTTTGACCTTGCCAAAATATTCCATTTTCCACGTCATAAAGAATTTGACTCTTCTCTCAGGTGAAAATCTTAACACATACCATCTCACAAATCTGCTCCGCTGGCAGACAATTATTGTTTTCCTTTTTCATTACAACTCGTTCAAGTTGCCAGAGAAACACAGTCGTGTTGATATGCCCATTTAAGTTTTCTTGAATTCTTAGACTCTTTCAAAAAAAAAAAAAAGAAAAGCAGTGTTCTTTGAGGGCCTCAGTGTGTCAGCTGTATAGTTCTATTACTATATCCCAGCTGTGCTGCAACACGGGGATTTCTAAAAACTGTCACCACACAGGAAAGGACCAATACATACATAAATGAAATATACAACATTTGTTTACAGCATGCTTAATAACCTATGACATTCTTGAAAACAGACAAGACTAGGCCGTGCTGAGCTTGTCAGGCATTCCTCATACATTTTTGCTCCAAGTTTACCAAAAATTTGTGAAAAACAAAACAAAAAAAAAAGGCCACAAAAAACATTTCATTGCCATAACATCATCAAATACCATTCCAACCAACTGTCACTGTGGAATGGATGACTGCAGTCCACTCCGGACAATAACCCCAGTCTCACAGCAAAGTCGCCACAACAAAAACTGGCATGTTTAAATTTGTAACAACAACAACAACATGTAAACTTTATGGAGCAGACAAGAACAGGCCACAAAGGCAGATAAACATCGGACAATGCTAACTATAAAGACAAGAAGGGCCCAAATCCAGGTAAAGGTGAAAATAACATACACGAACACGTAGCATCGGTCATGGCAATCTGAAACTAATCCAACAATATAGGAGAAATATTTGGGTGAACATTCCACAGCTCATTTGATACACGCAGTATCCGACTCCCTGCTTACCTCCATAGATAACCATCTTACGACGCTCTGCATTCTCTAGACAAAAGGAACAACGGAAAAAAAAAAAAAAAAAAAAACGAGTCTCCAGAGTGGATGAACCCTGTCACACGAATGCTGGTATGCCGACAATGAAAGCAGTCTGCAGCATTCCCATAACCCTTGTAATATATTCCCCTAGATGTAGGATCAGTCTGGATACATGGGACCTGAATTTGATCTTCCAGACCAGAAACTTGATTGAATAAAAAAAAAAAAAAAAAATCAGACTTTGTCAATGGAATTGAAAGACACTATAGCACCATGGTGTTTCCTGTCTGATCCCTCACGAGCGTTGCTATGTACAAGTCACACAAAGTAAGTACAGTTCATAGGATCCCTTCCGGGAGCTGCTATGTATGATTCATGCAAAATAGTAACAGACAACAACAAACTTTATTGCCTTCAGACAGGTAACAGCTGTCCAACTGACTGTATCCTGACATTCCTTTTGTTGAACCCAATTTTAAAAAAAAAAAAAAAAAAAAAAAAAATACCCAAAACAAAAACAATACTAATGCCATACAAAATGCACACTAAAACATTGCAGACTGAACTGCTGGCACCCAATCCATAGTCATCACTGGTGCAAATTTACAGTAATCTCACGACCAATCAAAACAGCAGAGCAAATAAAATATTTTCTTTAACTCTCATTCCTACTTTTCTATGTACCATTACTTCCTCTTGTTTCTAGATTCTTACAATTTGAGTATTCCCCTCATTCCTGGATTTAGAGAGAAAAAAAAAAGAAGTGTAAAGTGAGAACTGCCACATATGCAGTAGTAAAGCGGCTAGAATAGAGCGACGAGCACTTTACCACACTGTAGGGGCATCTGGCATCCATTCCATTCATAAACACTATCCTCAAGCGACTCAGTCATTACGTATATACCGATGATGTGACTCACGCGAAGTTCAAAGTGCTTACCGCAAGAACTGATTTTCGGGGCTGCAGGAAGGAAGGGTACGATAACCAGAAAACTGGGTTGTTGTTGAAAGAGTTAAGAAATGTTTACATGAGAAAATAAAACATTTTTTTTTTTTCAAGAACAAATCTGATGAGTGAGCCACAAAAGATGTTAAAAAGCACATTCAAAGAAGCTAAAACAACAGTCACAGACAAACTGAATATGGCTAGATTATGACAGAAAAACTGGCAAGTTATAAACTGTAAACACAAATGGAATTTTCAGCAAATATTGCTTTCTCATTCAAAAAAAAAAAAAAGGTAACAGACAACATTCAAATTCATATGTTGTGTGCAGCCAAGGTGAAGAAGAGACATTAAAACTGCCCACGAGACAGACGGCAATCAGCAGTGGAAGACACAGAATATTCCTTTCATGGCTGTCAGCATGAGGCATTCATCACAAGACACTGAGGCGGCATTGTGCACAACTCCCATCTTCCACAACACAATGGTCTCATAAACTGAACACAACACAATACAGTCTACATTAATGAACCGAACACAATGCAATCTACATCAACAAGCTGAACACAACATAATATAGACTATGTATACAAACTGAACACAAATTCTACGTTTACAAACTGAACACAACACAATACAGTTTACATCAAGAAACTGAACACAATACAGTCTACATAAACAAACTAAACACAATGCAAAATAGCCTACATTAATAAACTGAACACAAAGCAATACAGTCTCCTTTAACAAAGTGAACTTGAAATAGCACAGTCTGTATTAACAAACTGACCGCAACACAATGCAATCTACATTGACAAACTGAACACAATACAGTTCACCGTAACAAACTGAACACAACACAATGCAGGCTACATCAACAAACTGAACACAACACAATGCAGGCTACATCAACAAAATGAACACACTACAGTTCACATTAACAAACTGAACACAACACAATACAGTCTACATCAACAAACTAAACACAATACAGTTCACCTTAAACTGAACACAACACAATGCAGGCTACATCAACAAACTGAACACAATACAGTTCACATTAACAAACTGAACACAACACAATACAGTCTACATCAACAAACTGAACACACTACAGTTCACATTAACAAACTGAACACAATACAGGCTACATCAACAAACTGAACACAACACAATACAGGCTACATCAACAAAATGAACACAATACAGTTCACATTAACAAACTGAACACAATACAGTCTACATCAACAAACTGAACACACTACAGTTCACATTAACAAACTGAACACAACACAATACAGTCTACATCAACAAACTAAACACAATACAGTTCACCTTAACAAACTGAACACAACACAACACAGTCTACATCAACAAACTGAACACAACACACAATACAGTCTACATCAACAAACTGAACACACTACAGTTCACATTAACAAACTGAACACACACAATACAGTCTACATCAACAAACTGAACGCAACACAATACAGGCTACATCAACAAACTGAACACAATGCACTTTCCAGTAAACTGCACTAAATACAACATGATGACGGTGCAATCTTCAATTCTCCATACAAGGTGCGTGATTGTGTGCATTGAAAAGCAAACTTACCATTAAAGCCAACATGCCAAGACAGGAACAGTTCACATCTCCAACAAGTCAACATACCCACAGTTCACATCTCCAACAAGTTAACATACCCAACAAGTTAATTGCTGATAACTTCAACATGTCAGTAAATTATGACTATTTACAAAGTGGACACAGGTCTTTGACAAACAGAGTACTAACATAAATATGAAATGAGACTGGGAACAGTAAACAACAAACAACAAATAATTAGGATAACTCTTGCTCCCACAAGAAAACGTAGCTCCAAAGGAATTGTAAGGTAAGGTAATGTTGCTTACAGCTCAGCTGACCACAAAGGGCACATCAGGGCTGTCATCACGTTAAAAATCAACTCACAAGTCTCCAAAGAAATACTGCTTACAATACCGAATCGCCTAGCAGACATGACAGCACAGAACACACAGCTCCAATATATTTAATCAGATGTATATAAAATCAGACATGCTTAACTTTACTGCTCCCCTTTTGAAACAGGAATATTTATCCAATCTTACAAGTCTGAATGTGCAGTGGATGTGGGATAGACACAATCATTACTGGCAGAGACATTTCTGCACACACACACACACACACACACACACACACCTCACACAATGTAAGCCACAGAATAAAACCATCAGCTGCCACTGATCAACATTAAGGCTACCTAAAAGAAAAGTCACTAAACCAGCAGCTTCAGTAAAGATGGCAACTTTGCCACTCACCTCGGTAATAATACCTGGCAAAAAACTTGACAGGTGTAAGAATCACTAATGTTACCCTTGAGCACAAGAGCTCACACACATATAAAAACAAATGTGTCTCAAAAAAAACACAGTGAACGGCCTTGACCAGCGATCATAGCTATTGAAAGAAAGTGTTTTGGAGCGACAATCATACACAACAGCAGCTATTGAAAGAAAGTGTTTTGGAGCGACAATCATGCACAACAGCAGCTATTGAAAGAAAGTGTTTTTTGAGCGACAATCATGCACAACAGCAGCTATTGAAAGAAAGTGTTTTGAGCGACAATCATACACAACAGCAGCTATTGAAAGAAAGTGTTTTGGAGCGACAATCATGCACAACAGCAGCTATTGAAAGAAAGTGTTTTGGAGCGACAATCATGCACAACAACAGCAGCTATTGAAAGAAAGTGTTTTGGAGCGACAATCATGCACAACAGCAGCTATTGAAAGAAAGTGTTTTGGAGCGACAATCATACACAACAGCAGCTATTGAAAGAAAGTGTTTTGGAGCGACAATCATACAGAACAGCAGCTATTGAAAGAAAGTGTTTCGAAGCGACAATCAGAACAGCAGCTACTGAAAAAGAAAGTGTTTTGGAGTGACAATCTACAGAACAGCAGCTACTGAAAGAAAGTGTTTTGGAGTGACAATCTACAGAACAGCAGCTATTGAAGAAAACGTTTTGGGAGCGACAATCTACAGAACAGCAGCTATTGAAAGAAAGTGTTTTGGAGCGACAATCATACACAACAGCAGCTATTGAAAGAAAGCGTTTTGGAGCGACAATCAGAACAGCAGCTATTGAAAGAAAGTGTTTTGGAGCGACAATCTACTGAACAGCAGCTACTGAAAGAAAAGTGTTTGGAGTGACAATCTACAGAACAGCAGCTATTGAAAGAAAGTGTTTCAAAGCGACAATCTACACAACAGCAGCTATTGAAAGAAAGCGTTTCGAAGCGACAATCAGAACAGCAGTTATTGAAAGAAAGTGTTTTGGAGCGATAATCTACTGAACAGCAGCTATTGAAATAAAGTGTTTTGGAGCGACAAACAGAATCCAGCAGGTGGTCAACAAAAAAAAATGCTGAATGAATCATTAAATGACTGTAGCTAACTCTACGCCAAGTCAGCAGTGACAATGATTCCAACAAACCATAAGACCACGCCATCAGTTACACTGTCTGGCCACCTCTACAGAGTTCAAGAACCATGCGCCTACTGTCACTTTTTTCCTCTCTCTCTCTCTTTCCTGGCCATCTTGCTTCTGCCCTCTTCAACAGCACCACCACACAAGTTAAAAGGAAGCAACCAATAACATATAAGGTGGTCATGAGAACCCACCAGGGGGAAGAAACAGCACCACTGCCAAGCCCCTTCAGCGATGTTCAGTGGTGCCTGTTCTGATCCAACGTGTACACACATCGCTGCTCTCAAGCAGAGGGCGCCACCGCAGCCACAGTCCCCATGAACTTGACAATACAGATGTCTGTTCACTTGACACAGCTCGCCATCACACACAGGGAGGTGGAGAGGACATCAACACCCAGATCACCAAGGCAACACAGCACAGGACCTCAAACCCTTTGTCTTACACTGAAGTTACAGCGACCAATGAGGAGGAGGTCAATCATGACAATGCTGTGGAACAGAGAAGTGGAATGAGTGGCGTAAGAGTCATGCCACCAAAGCGGCAAGGAAGATGACACACGCAAAAGGAAAAGAAATAACTAAAAGGAAAAAAAAATCCCCATAAAAAACAAACACTGAAAAACACCGTGATTTTAGTACAGACAATAAGATCAGCTAAGTGAGTAACTTACAAGGTACAGGAAAAGAAATAATCAAAGGTTAAAAAAAAATCCCCATCAAAATAAACACTGACAAACGCTGAGATTTTAATACAGATTATAGATCAGCTGAGTCAATAACTTTGTGATAAAGGAAAAGAAATAATCAAAAATAAAAAAAATCCCCTAATAAAAAAAAAAACCCACTGAAGAACATCGTGATTTTAATACAGACCATACGATCAGCTAAGTAAACTAAACTTAAAGATCAACACAGACATGAACACACACATATATATATACAGTACATAACAACTAAAAGAAGATGAATCCAACCCAATCAAGTTCTCTCAACAACCACCACCAAAAAAGGCACGTCATTAGGTGTAAACGACTTCCACATAAATTGCACAGTAGAACAAACCGCAGCTCTCCAACTAAATCCAAAGACGATCAAACAAACAAACAGTTGCATATTTCATTCACATGCAAGGTGTTTGGCAGGGAGGGGATGGAATGGTGGGGGAAGTTCAGATCAATTATTTCATTTCTCCATGTATGAACAATCAGCTTTTGTGTTCTTGGAAACAGACTGCAGATTAAGTTCTCTGGCTGTCCCCTCAAGTGTGAATTCCACTCTACACTTCACATGTTTTCTTCTCTGGCTATCCCCTCAATGTGAACTGCACTACAAAACTTTAGAACCATAGCCTTTTCTCAGATGTCAACACAAAAGGGATCTAAATAGGTCCCATTCTGGAAAAAAAACAACAACAACCAAACAATGACGACGACATCTACATGGTATGTTAACCAGACAAGGGATCAGAGGAGGGATCAAAACCTGAAGTGATCTCCAGAGTTGCGCACATGACAGCAGCCCTGGCCAGACTAGGACCCATCTGGAATGACATGAACATCACAGTCAGTTCCAAGATCAGTCTGATGCACTCCCTGGTCATTGCTGTGTTTCTCTGTGCCTGCGAGACGTGGACTCTGACAGCTGAACTTGCGAGAAGGATTCAGGCATTAGAGATGAGATGCTTCCGCAAGATCCTTGGCATCTCATACAAAGACCACATTACCAACTTGGAGGTCCAGATCAGAGAAAGACAAGCCACAGGACCATGTGAAGACCTGTTGTCCACAGTGAAAAGAAGGAAGTGGTATGGTAATGTATCAAGATCAATGGGACTTGCCAAAACCATTCCACGAGGACCAGTGCGAGGAGACACAGAAGGCGAGGAAGACAGAGAAAGAGATGGGAGGACAACATCAGCGCATGGACTGGCCTCACACTCAGCAACTGCATTAAGACTGTCTGAGAGCCGGGAGGAGTGGAGGAAGCTGGTTGCAAAATCTTCTGTAGCACCCCAATGGTCTTCAAGACTCTGGGATAGATGATCGGTGATGTTAACCACCGACATGTATCAATCAACAAACTATGCCGTTTGTAAACTCCTGACGTCTATCAACCAACATATAGCATGGTATGTGAACTACTGATATGCGTTAATCAATGAATGATGTGGTCTATTAGCTACTTAATGTCCGTAAACAACAATCAAGAAACAACATGGTATGTAAACTACTGACATCCTTAAGGCTAAGGAATCTGAACTGTGCTGAGAGTGCTGGCTGATTTGCTTAATTCTTCACTCAATTTGTAAAAACTAAAAAGGAATAAAAAAAAAAAACCCACCTAAATGTTATGAAATACATATAGAAAGGCTACATCTTTTTGCATGTTATGTACATTCGTGCAAAATGCCTTTATGATTAAATCAACAACACATGACAGCTAGTACCCAATTTGAGAGAGTGTCTACCCCTGTTTATGAAAAAAAAAAAACCCAAAACCAACAACAAACAAACAAACAAAAAAAAAAAGTTAGCATGTTGTGAATTGTAAACAGACACACAAAAAAAATAACAGCAAAAGATTAGGTGAAACAAAGACATGACAAGGAGTAACAAAGGCAGAAAATGCAGCAGACGATAAAAAGGAAGAAAAAAAAAAGTGTTTAACCTTTTCGTGACGCGCCGTGCAATAGTGACGGCAACTCTGTCAACCCGTTCACGACGAGCCGTGCACTGGTGACGGCAGTACTGCTGTACTGCCTGGATGTGCCGTGCCTCCGTAACGGCAACTATAAAAAAATTCCCATGCTCTCTCATCTACCGTCTTGGGGATGCAGCTGCCATAAATATTTAGAACAGGGTTCTAGCCACTGAGAGGGTAAGTTTACATGCACTAGCGATGACCTTTGTGACCTTAGAGTAGTCCGAACAAAGAGAATGTCTGGCACTGGAAGGCACGTGTGGAATTTCCTGCTTTCACGAATATATAGGGCAGAAGGGGAATGACATGTGGTTTTAGAACTGGTTCAGTAAAGTAGTTCAGAAAATGTGGGGGGTGAAAGGTGTACAAGTTTATCGAAAAGAATCTGAGCTTCATTTTCATTTGCTCTGTGTATTTAGTAGTTTTATAAGTCGTATCATCTGAAGCAAAAACAGTGAAAAGTGTGTACTGTGTGCAAGGATTTAAATGCCTTAAAAAAAAAAAGTATTCACTTGGATTACACATACTGAATACCTCAGGCTTTCTCTGCATCTGTTCAAAGTAAGAGCGAAGTTTTATGCCCCTTTTCTTCCTCATTTGCTGTTGTCACACTAACCAAACAAACGTAAACAAGATTGTGTTCTCCTACATTTTACTTATGTTGTTTCTGTAACAAAAGCATTGCTATTTTACCAAATATGTATTTTAATTCTATGCTCATTACAAAGTTCGCATTAAACGGCTGTCAGTCAGCTCTGTCAGGCCGAAGTTTTGTTGGCAAATGCAGTCATAAGATAGTCACGTGACGCCCACCCTACTCTACTCCGCCTACGGAAGATGATGCGAAGATTGTGTACTGTCCCGTCATTCAACGAGGCCTGCGCGCAAGGCAACCCCAGGGAACCTTGGCGCTAGCGGGGAAGGTAGGGGGCATTAGAGTCTGACATGGTAAGTATACTTAGCCAAACAGGGAGTATAATACAAACTCCCCATTTTGGCGTCGTATACTATACCATGTCAGACCATAGCAGAATTTAAAGGAATAGGAGGAGGGCTGAGCGCCCTAATGGTTCCTGGGTTAACTGTTATGGCTGCATTGGCCGCACACAAATGAAACCCCTTTAGAACCATCAGCCCTGGTCATGCGGATGTCCCTTAGATAAAAGTTTATGAAAGGGTTCTCCGAACGCCAGTAGGCTGCCTCCAGGAGATGGCGCACGGGGACAGAGTGCTGGAACGCTGTGGACGTGGCCAGCGCTCTGACCTCGTGGGCTCGAGGGGAAAGGGCTGGGAGGTCTTTGTGGGCCTGGGCATAGGCAGATTTGATAGTATTGGATAGCCACCTAGAAATCGAGCCCGCCGAGATGTCTTTCTTGCTGTTGGGGTAGATGGAAATAAGGAGGCTTCTCTGAGAGGAACGCCTGGGGCGGGGAACGCTCCCAGTAGTATCTGAGGCACCTAGAGGGACACAGGTCCATGTCCCCGCCGCCTTCGCTGCCTAAGATATCCGCTAGGGAGCGGATAACCAGGGAAGGAGAGGACGTGCCTGGTTCCTGGTTCTTCGCTAAGAACCGGCAGGAACTTAAGCGAGACCGAGCCGTCTCTGTGAAAGGCAATGTCCCGAGGGTCACCACTGAGGGCATGAATCCCACTTCTTCTCTCTGGCTGAGGCCAGGGAGAGAAGGAAGGTCTTGAAGTCTTGAAGGAGAGAATCAAAGGGAATAGCGCGGGAGGGGCTCGAAAGGGGGTTTTTGAGGGAGTCAAGAACCAGAAGAGAGGTCCCACATGGGAGCGCGCCTAGGGGACTGAGCTTCCCGTAGGGCCACCCCCCGAGATAGTTGTCTGAGAAGAAGTCATTGTCGAATGATGGGCCGCCCAACTGACGGATGGTGGTGCATACGGCCGATCTGTAGCCCCAATGGGAAAGCAAGAGGGCTTTCGAGAGGACGAAAGAAAGATGGGGGATAGGAAATTGCCTATCTGGATGTTGGAGGGGAGGAGGTAGGGGACCGAGTTAGCCGTGCACCATGTGACCCATCTCTCCCATCGGTAATTGTAGAGGGACTCGGTGCTGGTCCTACGCGAGGCCAAGGCCAAGTCCCGTAATCACTGCGATGCCCCCGCTTCTGTCAGGGTATCTAGGACAGACCGGGGTCTGTCCGCGGGGGAGGCGGGGGGGGTGGTCGCAATTTGGTTGGCATATCAGCCAAGCGTGTAGGCGAAGCATCTGGGGGGTGGAGTGAGGGAGGCCCGAGCGAGGTTGTCTGAGCAAGTCCCACCGAGGGGCTAGCTGGAGAGGGGGGGAACGTGAGTTAGGGACCTGAGGTCTGGGAACCACAACTGGGCCGGCCACCACGGGGTTATAAGGATGAGTTTGGGTCTCTCCAGCCTGGCCTTCCTGATCACTTTGTGAAGTATTGGGAAGGGGGAAAGGTGTACGCGATGAGTCCCGTCCAGGGGGGAGGGAGAGCGCATCGACTGCGTACGCTCGGAGATCCAGGACGGGAGAGACATACATGGGAAGGCGATGGTTGAAGCGGGTCGCCAAGAGGTCGACCATGGGCTGAACCCAGTGCTCCCATACTGTGGTTAGCGTCAGCTTGTTCAGGGTCCACTCTGTGTGCAGAAGGATCCCTGAGCGGCTGAGAGAGTCTGCCAGGATGTTGCGTGTCCCTGCTGTATGTCTCGCACGGAGGGTGGTTCCCCGTGCGTGGCACCAGCGAAGGAGGGCCTCTGTCCGTAGGAGAGGCCGATGGAGTGAGCCCCCCCCCCCCCCCCCCCCCCCTGTTGATGTAATGGGCTACCAACGTGTTGTCCGTGAGGAGGAGAACCAGTTGGGCGAGATTAGGTGTTGGAAGTGGAGGAAGGCCAGCCTGACCGCTTCCAATTCTAATATCTTGATGTGGAGGCGTGCCATCTGTGCGTCCCACACCCCCGAGGCATGACTGTCCCCCAAGTGGGCCCCCCAGCCCGAGTTGGAGGCGTCCGTGTACAGTTTGAGGGACTGAGTTGGGAGAGAGATTGGGAGAGAGGACGGATTGTCTTAAAAAACAACGGAACGCCGGTGGTCAAAGTGGACGGATTGAGAAGACCCGTAGCATTCGTCCGTGGGCGCCAGAGAACCAGTGGCCGTGGGGAATGGTCAGGGCCCAGCGGTCCGAGGTCTGGGACCGCCGACGACGGAACTCCCTCTGCAGCTGGGGTTTGGGGACCCGACCTAGCGGGATGAGGGCTGAAAGGGACTTCATCATCCCTAAGAGGCGAAAGAAGAGGTCCACTATCCCAGCGGACCTCTCTGGGGTCGGGGGGGCGACCTTCATGGCAATCGTGTCGAAACTCATGCCCAGGAAATAGAACCTCTGACTGGGGATGAGTTCGCATTTGAGGGGTGGGTTACAAAACCAGGGTGGAACACAGAGCCTGAGGAGGCGCGTGGTGTGGGCTCAGCACTGAGCCCGGGGGAGGGCAGGACAAGCCAGTCGTCGTCGAGGTACACCAGGAGGCGCATGTCCTCCTGTCTGGCTAGGGCGGCCATCTCCTTGACAACCTTCGTGAAGAGGAAGGGTGCCAGGGAGAGACCAAAGGGGAGAGCTTTTGAACCGGAACACCCGACCCTGCCAGACGAACCGGAGGTAACGTCTGTGAGCCGGGTAAAGGAGGATCTGGAAGTACGCATCCTTCAGATCTATGGAGGTGGCCCAATCTAGGTGGTGGATGGAGTCCCTGATCTGGGAGGGCGGGGGGAGAGAGAGTCGAGGATGGGCCTCCATCTCCCCGAGGGTTTGGGGGATCACGAACAGGTGGGAGTAAAAAAACCCGGGGTTGGGCCTGGTGGGCGGGTGTTCCTGTTCCGTGCCCACCGCGGGTGTGTCCCCTAGTCACTGGAGAGGGCGTGCCTGTTGGCCGAACCGAAAAAATGGAGTTGCTGGCGAGGTTTCGATTTCGACCTCTGCGAATCTAGAGGGCGCTTAGCCGGCCCGGCGTTGGGAGATGGGGCTTGTCGGGGATACGGTGTGGGCCCGATGGACCTGGGGTAAGACCAATAGGGGGGGCTGGAAGGGCGTGGCTGAGGCCGGGGGGCAAAGGACGCCGCCTGCATGCGTTTCTCGACCGAAAGGGACATATCCGAGGTGAGTACTCGCCCAAAGTGCGAGTGATCCTGGCCCGGGACACACCGAAGGGAAGCCTTGAGTGCCGGGGAGTGAAGAGCGTGAAAGCACCGCGTTTCTGGCCACTAGCAGGCAATAGAAGTGGCTTGTTGCTGCGCTGTCCGCCGCAGCCGACACAAGTGATGCGATATCCTGTTGACTAGGTGTCGCATAAAGGGATCGCTGAATAAGCGAGATTCGTCCTCATGGTGTGGTTCGGAGGTATGTCCGAAGGCACTGGGACGGCGCCGTCATCCCCCCCAGGCCAGAGTACCTCCGCCCTCTGCTCTGCAAGAGCATGGTAAGGTAGGCATGCCCTGCAATGATGTGTAAGATGCCCATCCGGGCTACTCGGTCCCAGTCCTTTAATAATGCTTTAAAGGAGATGGTGCCCGAAGTAGGGGGGCCCGGTTGGGCATCAGGCGACAATCAGACTGGGAGATGGCCCACTCCCTGGTCGCCGGATTGTCTGCAAAGAGGGAGGTCACTGGGTGCTTCCTGCGGGTCCCGAGGAGGGAGCCGAAGGGGGGCGCATTGGGCGCCGGGGGAAGGTCTTGACCCGGCGGGGGGGGGGCGGCGTCTGCACCCCTGGCGCGGATTGCCGGACTCTCCCACAGCGAAGTGAGGGACTGAGAGGAGCGACGAGCCTGAGTTTGCGTTGGGCTGGGGGGCGGCCCGACGATGTCAGGGAAGGCCAAGGCCAAGATATCGGCGGCAGAGGGAGGGGCTTCCCTCGACTCCAAGTCCGGTCGAAACCGGTCAATGGTGCGGATATCGTAAAGGGATGAGAAGAGGTCCTCATCGTCGTCGTCCTCCGGGTGTGGGGAGTCGAATTCCTGGGAAGGTAGGTCCTCCTCAGGGGCATCTGCGCGGGGGGCGTGAGGGTCCCGCCCTCGTTGGGTGGGGGGGGGGGGGGGGGGGGGGGGGGGGGGGGGGGGGGGGGGGGGGGGGGTGCTCTGGCTCGGCCCTGTGGCTCTCTGTGCTCGGCAGACGGGGGTGGAGAGCCCGGACTGCCGATCGGACAGCGCCCGAGGTGGGAGACCAAGGTCGACCCAGGTCTGTGAGATTGGGTGCCACAAGCGACCATATAGCTGTTCCGTTGGGAGTGGGTGTAAAGTCACTGGTCTCTCTCGGGGGGCATAGAGCCACTGGTCCCCGGGGAGATAAGCGGGCTGTGGCGGCCCAGGGTACTGTGCAGGGACTCCCCGGGGACCGGGGTAACCTTGAGCAGCAGAGGGGGGGGTAGTGTTCGACCATGGTATGTCGTCCCCCCCCCCCCCCCCCCGCTGGGACCCAGGGGAATAGGGCCGGTTACCCGTGGTCCCGCTGGTAGATCCTCCCCCCGAGGAACGGGGACCGAGGACGACGTTGCCCAAAAGGGGGGCCGAGTAGTAGGTCGGACCCCCAGCGTCCTGAACCCCTAGGGGAACCTGCGACGGGCGCGGGCGGGGCGGGGGGTAGATCGGCCGTCCTTGTGTATGTTCACAACCGGTGGAGGCACTCGGTGTTCCCATACGCCCAGTTATGGTCATGTGCATGGTCTTGCCATGACGTGGCCATAAAACTGCGTCCGGAGATAACGGGACGCTCCTCGTGCAGGGGTGTTGGCTGCACCTGTGCACGGTGGGGAAGAGCGTCGTGTGAGACGGCGAGTCCAGATGGGGGGGGGACGTGGACCCGCGTCTCATAAATGCGAGTGACGGGTGGAGGTTCCAGTCCAAAAAAAAAACGTCACCCGTGCCTGTCCGCGCCTCGCGCAAAGGTCCCCGGGGGCCGAGGGTCGCGTGACTGGGCATAGTAAAAACGGATGTCTGACTATGCGCCGGAAAGCTAGAAGGCAGGGTGGCTGGAGGAGAAGCGGAATCCCGCCCGCTTGGATGCTTAGACTTGAGTGGATCCCTAAGGGGGGCCTTGCCCTTTGATTTTCTGGGCAGGGTGAACGATAAGCATTTGGAAATAGCAGCCAATTGCTAGTAGCTTTCGAACGCAACGGTCGTGCGTCCGGCGGTCGGGGGAGGAGGGAAAGTCCCGCGTCCCCTTCGCGGGAAGGTCGTCTCCAACTACCGCGGCGTCCGTTCTCCGCGGGGAAAACGGTCTGCTCGGAGTTGGAACCAACAACTCGTTGGTCCTCTGGGGAAAGCGAGCGAACTCTGAACGTCAGAGCTGCTCGGCCCAACCGAGTCCTTCACCATTTTGGGCAATGGCGCCGAGCAAAAAAACCGGAGCACACGATCGTTAACACGACGGTCGATCGAGGAGGGTATACAGGTCGATCGACCGTGCGCACACAATAGCAATATAACACAATGGAAATATAAAAGTAAACAAGCTCGCACAGTGTCAGAAAACGCAGTAGCGATGAACGAAACCGTGCGCGTGAGCAACGGCAGTGGCGTGAACCAAAAGTGCTGAGTAACGCCACGTGTAACAGCAATGCCGAAGGGCGATGCGATCGCCACGCACACGAAGCCGATCGAAAAATGCGGCAATGAATGGGGAGGGGTGTAAACAAGTGTAGGAAGCAAATTCCGAACGACAAACCACGTGTAATAGCGTGGGCTAGAAAGCTGGTGCGACAAGGAATGAAGACCGGCGCAAAACAAGATGGCGACGACGAAAACCGACCCGCGATCGTCGCAGATGAGATAGTGGAATCGGTACAAGTAACGGCGAGATAGAAATCGGAATTTAGGGGCGAAAAGGCCGTAAAGGCGAGTGAGAATGCAAGGCCGATGGACAAAGGGAGGCAGAGAAAAAAAACGCGATGGACGTGGCGATGGAAAATGTTGATCAACCTCGAACCGGTTACGCAAATAGACAAGAACCGGGAGCACCACGATCGCGAGAAAATTTCCGTAAATAAGGTTAGAATGCTAGCCCATCCGATAACCTCACACGTCACGATATAAGCGGAAGCCACAGATAAATGAGTACAGAGTGCAAACACAGCAATCTTTACACAAAGGCAAAGTATAGCCATTGCCACAAAAAACTTCGGCCTGACAGAGCTGACTGACAGCCGTTTAATGCTATGGTCTGACATGGTATAGTATACGACGCCAAAGAGGAAGTTTCTTTTCGCACAGGGCAGGGACACGGTTCATACTGAAAGAACCCCTGTCACCCCTTTAGCATGAAGTAACTATCACTCTCCCTCATTTTGATTAGCTCTGTGTTAAATAATATCCTTGATGTTTGCATATTTCCCACAATTTATACTTTGCTATACACACACACACGAACAGACCTCAACAAATTCAGGAATTCTCACAAAGGAGGTGTTAGGGTTAGGCACATATTGCACTATGTATCTCGAGTCAGAACAATGTACTACGTCTGCGACAGACATGGGTACAATATCCTTCCTATCATTAACAGATCTTATGATATTATCCCACTGTATTACACTTCTTGTAAGGCTGCAAACCATATCATTCACAAATTTTAAGATCATTAGTACTGCTATCAGTACCATCTTACGCATATTCATTTGTGACATCCCATTTTGAATTTTTTTTTTGAGGCACCAAAAATGGTGACCTTCACATCTATCATCTCCTTCGCAACGTCACCGTTTTAGCACACCTCATAATATAGTAACAGGTGTTGTTCAGTGATCATTCTTTCCAAACTATTATCAAGCTTCATCCAGTTTTGTTCAATTTGGATGAATGTTGCAACTAGTCCAAAAATGTGTTTTTTCGAAAAGTACCTGAAGCAATTTTGCCCTTTTTTTTAAACATTTTTTTTTTTTTTTTTCAAAAAGTTCAATTAGTAAGGCGCTCTGTAAACACCAATCATTATAATTATTAATAATAATGAATTTTGTATTGCATCTTTTTACTCAAGACAGTAAATGAACAGCTTTTGAGCACTGAAAGTGGCAACCCTACTAAGTATAGGCAGCCACATAGACAGGTACCTACCCACACAGGTACCTACCTAGACAGGTACCTACCCAGACAGGCACCCATCCAGACAGTCAAAACCATCAGACATACTTCCATAAAAATTCTCCCATAGAAGAGACTGATCCAGAATTGGAGCCAGAAAACTTAAACATTTTCGACATGTTTTTAAAAGTTGTGTATGCCTTACCGAGCTGAAGTCTCCTACGGATCTTGGAACCCTATGAACCATGACAGTTGTTTGCGCTGTGCTGGTGCTGCTGCTGGACTTTACGATCCAAGTGAGGCAGAATGAAAGGCTTCCTGTGGATACTGTTAAGGCATATTTGGCCCACTGATGTAGCAAGTAATATACTTTAAAACATAATGCATTTCAGGTGTGTCACTTAATTCATATACATTCTGCATGTGAGGACACAGAGATAAAACTTTCTTTTGATGGAAGGAAAGATTGATAATATCTTATTCATGCAGGGATAGGCCTTTTTGAAGAAGAAACTGATTTAACAGGAAGGACTATTATCTGTTCCTGGTGAGGCATTTTTTCAGGCCAAATTGCCTGAACATCTTCAGCTTCAGGTGGTAACGCCTCCTGACATTCACAAAGGGTCCTGCCCCTTCACTCTGTCAGGTGGCACCGCCCCCTATGCCCCTGATCCATTTCCAGGGGAAAAGGCCTGGCCTCCACTACTGTGCCTGATACACCGAACTGAGACATGCACACAGTAATGACTCCATCTCTGATCCACATCCAAAAGGCACACACACCTGCAGGCATAGTCTGCACCCACATTACAACATCACAAATACGATTACACTACCATACATTCGTGCATTTAAGGATGCACACTCACACATGCCTACAACGTTTTCCAGTTGGAAGAAATATGAAAACATCCAAAACAGCTGCATGCAATTCCGAACCGTGACATCCTCAGACAAAACCACTGACACCAAAAAACAAAGAACCTAATGACAGAAAATGGCTGTTGATGGCACAGCAGTGCTACACATGGGAATGAGGAACTGACTGGCTGCCACAAAGAGCAAGAAGAAGCTGCCCTCAAGGCCTGTCGGTGAGTTTCCAGACTGCCACAAAGAGCAAGAAGCTGTCCGCAAGGCTTGTCGGTGTGTTTCCAGACACCTTGTGCTGCGCATGTATCTGCTTGAGTTGACGATACAGAGAGAGACAGAAATCATGTTCATAGCCCAGCTGACTGTACTGGCCCATATCAGGGCTGTCACTGCGCCAAAGTTAACTGTCAAGTCATTAACAAAAAAAATAAACTCATCCACACAACACATTAAACTTCAGGTCTGAAACCACACTGGAACTTTTGTTAAAAATCATTCTTCCATTAACTCCCAGATCATATGAAGACTGTTGATCTCTTTCAGGAATTCAAACAATGATCACATCAGGTGGGACATCTCTGAACTAGGTATTTATGGAGTCTGCTGTGAAGTGTTTATGTCTCACATCATGAATGTCCCAACAACCCAAACGAACATGTTTCACTGTGAGTGGTACATGACATGGAACGTACCATGGAGCTTCTTCACCTTTCACAAGATAAGAATTCAATGGGTGTTAAAGGACTGGCCTGAGTGCAAACGGCATAGAACTGTTTCTTCTTTACGGCTGCCCTTGGAACATGGTAAAAACTTTTCAGGTTTGGACTAATTTGGAAGAGTTTGTTATCTGTCTGCAAGTTCCATTCCTCTTACCGGAGTCTTTGACATGACCTTGAGCTTTGGCTTTCAGATCAGTGTGACGGACAGACAACTTGCTTAGCTCTTTCTCTGTGGCACTCTTGGCAAGTTTGATCAACAACTTCATTGCCTCAAAGATTGGGAACCAAAGCAAAAACTATGTCGTATCCATCATATTTCAGAGAGGTTTATAGGTCAAACAATTTCAGCAACTTAGAATGTTTCAGGTTACGGCCGGCAATGGCCTCCAAAGCAGAAAGGGAGTCAGACAAAATGACAAAATCTTTACATTTTGATTTAGGAACCATTTCAAGAGCCAGGACCAAGGCTGTCAACTCAGCAGCATAGACGGAGTCATCAGTGGGAATGTGTGTAGAATATATCTGAGAAGGACATGTTGCGCAAAACACAGCAGAGGCAATCCCCTCCTCAGATTTGGAACCATCTGTAAAAATTCTTCTCAAGGGTGGACATCAAGAACACAACTTGGCGAAAAATGATTTGCACACCAAGGAGCTCATGGTACCTTTACGATACAAAGCTCGATCAAACAGGATCTCCTGAGTGAAAAGAGTTCATGATGGGTCATCAGGGAACTTGGACGAATCACACACGACTCCAAAGTCTATGTCTGCATTGTTCACATGGGGAAGAATGTGAATTCCCAAGGATGGAATGGAAGTGGGGTGGTCAACACATTTCTTTTGGAATTTTGGGTCAAAAATACAGTCATAAGAAGAGTTTTGAGGTTCTGAAAATAGATTCAAACAGTTGTTCAAGGTAAGTTTCAGGTGGCAGGTATACAGGGATGGTTCTCCTGCCTCAGAATACAGGCTGCCAACAGGGGTGGTATGGAATGCACCTAGACAAGAGCAGAAGATGATGGGTGGGGAAGACTGCAGCACTGGATATGGTGATGGCTTTCTGTCATCACGGAGTGTCTGCAACTCATGTCAGCAGCGCTCAGCTAGCAGTGTCTGCCCCATTCCCTGATCACCGGCTGAAGGCATGCCTCTGCTGCCTGAACTTTTTCCATGCAGCAACGCCTCCCAACGTGTGCTGTGGTCTGTCGTCCAGGGAATGGTTGCTGCCATGTGGCTGCATGCCATCCTGCTGACTCATTATAGAAGAGGTCCTGTTTTTTTTTCTTCTTCTTGCCAGACAGGGGGAATTAGATGTGACAAGCCCTTTTCGTCATCGGAGGACACCGAAGAGGCTGAGGATAAACCATGGCGTTGATTCTGCTTCAGTTTGGAGCAGGACGCGTTTTTATCTCGTTCTTTGCTTGGGGTGCTCTCCCCTGAGTGGCGTGATTTTCTTTTCCTGGTGACGGATGACATGCTGTGTTGGGGAATCAGAGTCCAGGAGCCTGGCGAGGAGTCTGGAGCCAAGTCATCACTGTCTGAGCGACCAGAGTCGCTGGAGGAGTTGGGGGATGACATCACCACCAGACTGTGGCTCTGGGGTCTCCTTGCCTGCGTCTTCCTCCTCCTCAGACCTGCCTTCCTGGGCCCATTCTGCATCGCTGTCGGGTGCCTCTCCAGGCTCACCCTTCCACCACTCTTGTCTGACAGACATAGCGTGTCTGCGTTCATCTCTATCCTGTCTGCTAAGGTCATATGGAAATCTAGACTGCAGCTCATTCTCTCCAAACACCCTCTCAGTGTCTCTGGTTGGTTGGTTAAACCTTGGCTGAAGTGTATCTACCAGTGCTGCCTCCCTTCTGCAGTTCACTGACTGTTCCCATGACATGGGTGTGGTGGGAGAAGAGCTGTCTGGTGTGTTGGACCTGCCCTTGCTCTCTCTCCCTTCCCATACCTTCTCTGCGGAGTTATCTCCTGTTTGCCTGTCGCCCTGCCTGATGGGTGGTATGCAGAGACCGACGTGACGCACCAGTGTTTTCTCCAGGTCGGCGATGGACATGTGGTGCAGAATGTGTTGTCTGAGAGCGGCGCTGCTGTTCTGTGTACAGCCCTCGCCTGCAGCGTCGCTGTTGTCACAGGAATGCATGCCTGCATCACCGACCCATTCCCCAGACTGCGGATCATCAACCTCAGTGCTGTCACTGTTCATTCCAACCACATCGGCCTCATCTCTCCCGTCTGCTGGTGTGTTACATCCAGTCCTTCGCTGTTCTCCATCTCAGCCATCTCCTCTGCCCCCTCTCCCTCAACTTCTTGCATCTCTCTCCCCCTGCCTCCTGTCCCTCTCCACTGCCGCCCTCCCCCCTCCTCAACACTGACCGCTGTGGCGGTGTGAAGTGAGGGTGAGGCTGTAGTGACCTGGTCTGCCTGGCTGTCACTGTCAGACACAGGGTCCAACTGGTGGCGGGTGGGCGAGTCCCATTTGGAGGCAACTGCCAGTTGGCCTGGGCCAGGATGAGAGGCGGTTCTGTGGGGTCGTCTTCCTCTTGGCTTGACAGTGTCCCCAGACAATCTGGATTCCCTGCTCTTGGTTCCCCACCTTTTTTATCTGTGTTCCCTTCCCAGTCGCCGACTTGTGAGCTTGTGCTCCCCTTTCCTGCGCCTCTGTCTTCAATCTCTTTGCGATCTTTCTGGCGATTTCTCTTTCTGCCATATTCACCATCCCTTTTACTGCGGCTGCTCCTTTTCCTTTTTCTCCTTTGTCTGCTTTCAGATATCGTGCTTCGTCTCCTTCTGCCCTCTCTTTGTCTGCTGGGGTTCACCTTTCCCGGTCGCTCTCTCTCTGCAGTGTCTTGATCTGTTTCTGATGTCTCTTTCCGTTCTTGTGTTGGTGCTTTCTTTCCCTCTGTTTCTGTCTGTCTTCCGGCCATCTCTTTCTCCTTCTCTGCTGTTCTGTCATGTCTTCTGCCACTGTGACTGCTCTTATGCCCATTCCGGTGTCCGCATTCACTGAGCCTTGTCAGGTCACTGGATTCGCTACCTCTGTGACCAGCCCTGCTGTTTCTGTGGTGTGATCGGTGTCCTGTGCTCGTTTCACCATCGTTCACATGTCCCTCATCTGTCTTGCTTTTCTCCACGGGGGACTGTGTGCCCTCAGTGTTGTATATGGAGACTTGTCAAAGTGTGATGCATGATGGTGCGTGCTGGTGTACAGTTCCTTATCTCCCCTCTTCCTTGTCTCTCGGTCTACTGAGATTTCAGTGTAGGATTTCCTTCTGGAGTCACACACGGAGGGCTGTCGTCGTTTCTGTTGGGGTGTGGTCCGAGTGGTGAACATCCTGAAGGGGTGCACTTATGACCCTATCCAGCAGATCCCTGTTCACCCCCACGTAGGAAGACAGGTCGTCCCACCGTGTGGTACAGCCATGGCCACTTCCTCTCCCCTCTGCCCCGAGGGTGGTCTCTGAGGGATTCTCTGTGGGGTGAGGTCTGGGGCCATCTCCCCACTGGCTGCTGCTGTAACTGAGGTCTCTGGGAGCATGTCATGTCCTGAAGGATGATCAGACACACGGGGACACAACTCTGACAGACACCCAGGTCCTGAACGACTGCTTGACCTTGAAGGGCTGAGTGACCCCCACGGACAGCTGCCCTCTGGTGGATAATTATGGTTATGGGGGCTGGACGATCCAAAGTGTTTCTTTTTTTGTTGATGGGAACGTCTATGATAGTTGCCAGACTCTGTTGGGCTGGCTGATTTAAGATCATCTTTGAAGACCATCGACCTTGAAAGACGACTCTGTTTCAGCGACTGACTGTCATCCGGGGGATCAGAACACACCAAAGGTCTTAGACACTCTGAATCGTAACCTGACCTCAACAACAGATGAGGCTCTTGACGGCGGCCTGAATTCCGACCACCTGAACCCAAATCAGCCGATACGGACATACCAACCGAGGGCAACTGACCCCCAGGTGCTGAGTGACCCCAGCATGTTGAAGGTCCTGCAGACGGTAGCTGAAGTCCTGGTCTCAACGGATCACCACGCCCTGAACTGGAGCCGGACCTCAGTGGACACTGCAGGTCAATGGCCTCTGACCAAGCTGGATGTGAGGAAGATGGCGGCTCCCTGTCTGGCAACACCAGCGGCCCTGGAAGAGCGTCTGTAGACCTGCCCTGACGAGGTGAGGTTGTGGATGACCTGCACGACAATGGCCTTCCCTGTCCACATCATCCCCCCTCACAATCCTCGTCTCCCTCCCTTAATTCGTTACCCGGCTTGCGACAGCGGCTGGTAGAGGCGTGCGACCTCCGACCCCCTTGTTTGGCCTGCCATGCTCCCACAGCTCCTCCCACAGTGGCTGAGTGGGGTGAGGGGATGGCGAATCGCAGGAGGAGCGGGATGAGGAGCACCGCGATTGCCTCCCTTCCTTGCCTCTGGTGTTTGTTTCGGTGAGGGACATGGAAGAGCCTGGGTCATCGATGTCTGGACTGAGGAACAAACATGTCAGGATCTATCACAATTTATTCAAATTTTTTTTCCCTATCACAATTTACTTCCTTTTTTTTATCCATCACAGTTTATTCAATCTTTTTTCATCACAATTGATTCATTTTCTTTCAATCACAATTTATTTAATTTTTTTCCCATCACAGTTTATTCACTTCTTTTTTTCAGTCACATCGGCACAGAGAATCATTGGGCTATGAACAAACATGTTAGTACCTAACATGATTTGTTCGATTCTTTTTTCCATTGCACTTTATTCAATTAAGTTTCCCATCACAATTCATCCACACCCCCCCCCCCCCCCTCCATTATAAATATATTATTTTTTTGTCCCAGTCACACAGGTACAGAGAATCACAGGACTGAGGAACAAACATGTTTGGACCTATCACAATTTATCAAAAAAAAAAAATTCTTTTTCAGTCACATAGGTATACAGAATTACTGCTGATAAACATGTTAGGACCTATCACACTGTTATAAAAAAAAATTCTTTCAGTCACATAGATAGGTACAGAAAATCACTGGCATGAGGAACAAACATATCAGGACCTATCACAACTTATTCCCTTTTTTTTCAGTCACATATGCACTAAAAAGGAGTCCATACAATCCTTATTTGAATGTTTACATGTGTAACGGATTATGTGCATGCATGTTCAGCACTGAAATTTGGTCAAAAATTGCCTAAACTGACAGAACCAAACATGACAGAAAGTTTTCCAGGGCATTTGTTTTGTTTTGTTCTGATCTTGCCGTCTCCATCTTCCTTCCCGTTTCAGTCGGTCACTCTCACTGCATGTTCTGGCTTCCCATGCATCCCTGGTCTGTGCCATCACAGCATGTACACGTGATCCCCAGGGAGCGCTCACTATCAAGCCATCATGAGGCTCCCGACTTGAGGAGACACTTGCACTGTTGTCCAGTCACTCTGGTGGCGTTCAGTGGCCCCTGGTCTTGCAGAACACGACCAGCCAATGTCCATACCAAGACCACGTTTGCTGAGTTGCAGAGCCAGTGTAAGTGAGCATCCCTTCAGAGGGCGCCATCACGTTCACTCAGTGACAGACCCTATGAACTTGCCAACAGCTACGACCTCAGCGTGAACTCTCACCCACTCGGGCCTGAGAGATACAGACACCTGCAGTTCTTGTCATGAACCTGAGCTAAAATCTCCGAGTTGCATCCCCTTCTGTCTACTAAAATGCTTGGTGTGAGAAGACTTAAAGGCAACTTCGAGGAATTTAAGAGTTGCTTGTTTACACACACGCACACACACACACACACAAAACAACACACACACACACGCACGCACGCACACACACACACACACACACACACACACACACACACACACACACACACTACTAAAAAGTTTCAAAAGACTTACATCTGGCTATTGATCTCTGCCTCCATTAGTTCTTTCAACTTTGCCATCCTCTTCTGCAGAAGGTGTCGCTGGTAATCTGCCCTTGTGTCATGTTTGTCATTCTCTCCTTCCATGTCCTGACAATGAAACACAGTCATTTGACAGGCCATGAAATCCCCACATACTGCCCTGGGCACACTGACACAAATAGCACAGCACACCACACACTACTGTGAACCAGCAAACTTTTCATACTATTACACTGTAATGATGAATTAACTTGTCCACCATTAATGTCGCTACTGATCCATTATTTGAGAGGAGGACTCAACATTTCATTCCCATTCAGGCACTTCCAGAAAATTTTTGGCATTAGGACACAGTGTCTGAAGGTGGTATCAAAGGCAACAGTGGCTGCCATTTGCAAAGGTTTTCAATTCTGCCCCCATAATGTTTTTTCTTTCTTTAATTTTTTTTTTTAGCTCATTCTGAGAATAACTATCTTTCATTTATACACAACTGTGGAAAATTAAATGGCCAAGGTGCTAGTTAATCACCAGCGACTTGCACATTCTATGGGTGTGGTCACATTGGCTTCAAATTACAGTGACAGAATCCAAGATGAGCTGGAAAAGTGGGAGTCTACATCATCTAGCAAATGGACAGCGGATTTTTTGGAAAGCAGGTGATTGATTGTCCCTAACTGTCACTTGTAAGACATGATCACACACTCCCACAGCAAAATACATCCACTAACTGGTTTTCATACCAAAGTTGGTGTTATGGGGACTTGAGAGAGTTTGTTTTTTTGTTTTTAGAACAATTCTTAAGTTCCATCAAGTTTGTCAAGTACTCTAAAGCATAAATCTGGTATCTTCACTGTAAGAAACAAAAATATATTTAAATGAAATCAAAATGGACAGTTTCAGTTTCATCAAGGAGGTGTCACTGCATGCAGAGCGAGTCCATCTGTGCTACACCACATCAGCGTAGTTTTTAGACCACACTACGCATGATTCAAAGCTGATGGATAAATGAATCACTAACAAAGATGAGGGAATTGAACTAATTTGAAGAAGAGGGTCTCAGCAGATGCCTGACCTATGCATTAGCCCAACACGTGGTCACACCATGAGTACCTACTTTACACCTGCTTGTGCCATTATCATCATTGTATGTGTGCATGGTGAGTGTACATGCGCGCGTGTATGGGTGTGTGGACATGGGCCCATGTGTGTGAGCCAGTGTATGTGGTGCATGAGCACATGTGTGTGCATGATACTGGACAAGTGGGAGGGACTTTCGACAACCATCCAGCAGTGCTGAAGAATTCATATCATGATGGGAGAATGGGAAAGAACAGTTTCAGACAACTCCCAAGCAGTGCTCAAAAATCATTTTACAATGGGACAGCAGCAAAAAACAAAACAAAAAACAGTTCATTCCAGCGGTGCTGAAAAAAAAAAAAAAATGAAGAGCAAAGATTTGAGGGTGGGGGTGGAGGGTTAAAAAAAAAAAGCTGACCTCTATCACATGACATTTTACCTGTGTCAAACAAACCGACCCCTATCACATGACATTTTACCTGTGTCACACAAACTGACCGCTATCACATAACATTTTACCTATGTCAAACTGACCCTTATCACATGACATTTTACCTGTGCCAAACTGACCACTATCACATGACATTTTACCTGAGTCAAACTGACCGCTATCACATGACATTTTACCAGTGTCAAACAAACTGACCCCTGTCACGTAACATTTTACCTGTGTCAAACTGACCCCTATCACACGACACTTTTTACCTGTGTCATATACACTGACCCCTATCACACGACACTTTTTACCTGTGTCATATACACTGACCCCTATCGCATGACATTTTACCTGTGTCAAACAAACTGACCCCCTATCGCATGACATTTTACCTGTGTCAAACAAACTGACCACTATCACATGACATTTTACCTGTGTCAAACTGACCACTATCACATGACATTTTACCTGTGTCAAACTGACCACTATCACATGACATTTTACCTGTGTCAAACAAAACTGACCAGTATCATATGACATTTTATCTGTGTCAGACTGACCGCTATCACATGACATTCTATGTTTGTCAAACAAACTGACCCTTGTCACATGACATTTTACCTGTGTCAAACAAACTGACCCTTGTCACATAACATTTTACCTGTGTCAAACAAACTAACCCCTATCACATGACATTTGACCTGTGTCCTACCCTCAACATATTCCAGTTCCACACTGCAGCTGTAATGGACCTAACTGGCAGACAGCCCAACTGCTGCCAAACACGGCAAGAAAAAAGTGAAAACGGTCCCCACTAATCTTGAAAAAAGGAGGTACAGGAAGGGAAGAACTTTGCAGACAGGAAACTGGAACGAACGATTTGGGCTGTGAGATTTCCATGTTCTTTTTTTCCTTTTGAAATTTTTTACATTATCAGAAAAATAAATAAAATAAAATAAAAGTCAGACCTTTCCCCCCTTAGATTCCCTGGAAGAAATAAGGAAAATTCAACTAAGAAGCTGATGCTGGCGAGGCCAGTCACACTTCTGCACAAAGGAAGACTCCTAGTGAGGAGAAACATGCAGAAAGACAAGGGACCAACGACACACATGAGCCCTCCCTGCACCATCCAGAAGGAATTGTAACTGGAATTATTCATCCACAGAAATGTATCCATCTTTCTTGTTTTGTATCTAAACAACATGTACAGACTCTTCACTCATTTCTCCACAGAAATTTATCAAAATTTTCTTGTTTTTGTACCTAAACAACATATATCGACTTTACACTTGTTTCTCCAAAGAAATGTATCCATCTCGTTTTGTACTTTAACAACATGTCGGCTCTTCATTCATTTCTCCACACAAATGTATTCATCTTTTTTGCTTTGTATCTAAGCAACATGTTCCAGCTCTTCACTCATTTCTCCAAGGAAATTTATCTTCTTGTTTTGTACCTAAACAACATGCGTCAGCTCCTCACTCATTTCTGTAAACAAATGTATCTCCATCTTTTCTTGCTTCATACCTAAACAACATGTACCAACTGTTTACTCATTTCTCCAAATAAATGTATCCTCCTTTTCTTTTTTGTACCTTAACAACCTATACTGGCTCTTCACTCATTTCTCTAATCAAATTATCCATCTTTTCCTGTTTTTTCACCGAGGCAACATGTACCGGCTCTTCACTCATTTCTCCAAAGAAATTCATCCATCTTTTCTTGTTTTGTGCCTAATCAACATGCACTGGCTCTTCACTCATTTCTCCAAACACGTCTTTTGCACCTTAACAACACGCAGTGTCTCTCCCCCTCTCACTGTTACCTTGTGGAGCACAGAAAAACAGACTTGTCAAGCCGTGTCCATCTGCAGCGTTCCACGCCATGCCTGGCGTGCATATTGCCAGGGTCTACCTCCAGGAGTTCCTCAAGCCCTCTTCCGCCTCCTCTAACATCCCATCCTCCTCAAACCTTCACAACCACAACCAAACACCAGTCTCCAAGATCAAAGTCTGCTGGAAAGAAATAGCTCAAAAGGAGGACAGTAACTTCCTAACTGAATCTTAAAAGGTATCTGAATCAACTCCATTGTTAACATGGGCAAACGAACGAATTACAAGACAATTGAAATAACTCCACCAGTTAGCATGGACAAACGAATTACAAGACAATTGAAATAACTCTGCCAGTTAGCATGGACAAACGAATTACAAGACAAACTGTCTGTCCACGTTCAACTGGCAGATTTATTTCAAACACCTTTTAAAACTTGTTTCAATTTCTGCCTGCAGTCACCTCACTTTGAAACTAACTTCCACACTGAGGCACATGATGTTTTCCACTGTGTCTAACTCCTCAGTGGCGTTTGACTTCTACACTTCCAAGTCAGACCATGCAAAGTGGAGGCCTTGAAATCCATTCATTCATTCTGATGGACACCTCTGTGTCCATGAAAGAGATCAACACTTACCATCTGATGTAAGATTTACGAAAGAAAGATTTTAACGAGGCTTCTGTGTGTTTTTATAGAAGGTGTCTTTCAATGACTTGTTTGGATGTGTCTCTTTTTCTTTTTTTTTTTCTTTTTTAATATGACTTGAGAGCTAACTTCAACATGAAGACGGCCTGATATGGCCCTTTGCGTTTAGCTGGGCAATAAGCATTATCATCTCACTCTCTCTCACTTACATCACGAATTAGTCCAGAATTTGCTATGCTTTTCTATTCTAAACAACCATCCAAACAACTACTTGATTCAGAATTTGTAGTACTACTCTGGAAGATAGTCTAAACAAAATAAACAAAAGAAAAAGTTTATAACTATTCATGGGATCAGATTTTGTGGCATTTTCAGGTGAAACAAATAAGCTTAAAGTCTTAAAAACAATTCACTACTTCAGAAATTACTGCCATACTTTGGATGTTTTTGTTAGTCTAAACAAATGAAAGATGTTCAGAATATAACATTTTTTTTTCAATTCTAGAGGAATGACCACTACATGACTGCACTCTCCACATCCTTTCACTCTATATTCCAGCACACCAAACACTTGAGATAAGACAACTGCAGTACTGCTCTGGAATTTTGAGGAACATTCTCAGAAACACCATCACTTGATGAATGAAACTGAATTATGGTTCTGGTCTTTCAAGTTGAGCTTGTAGCACATGCAACTGTAGGTAGGCGCTTGCAAAAGGTAAAAAATTTTGCAACTGTATGTCTTTGAGGGACTCAAACCCACACATTCTTGACCAGCCATGCTAATCAGAGTACCTTAACCGCTGATTTCTGTGTCCTTTGCCTCAGACACTGTATTGCAATCAGACCTATACATCCAAAATTTCCTATGGGAATATTTCTCATTTGAGATCAGAGTATTTTCTTGAAAACTCCTGAATTCTGGAAACTTTTTGGTTTCAACTAATTCATTATTGAAAACCAAACATGATTTGCATTCAAACATGTTTATGTGAGATTTAACCTACCTGTTATGGCATGACAATTTCAAAACTGACACACACAGAGTGTGAAACCATACACAAACAAAAGAGAGAAAACTGTCTCTCACATTTAATGTGAATATGATAGTTCAGAACATGTTCAAAAGGTGTCTTTTTGTACCACAGTGGTGTATTAAATGTATTTTCAATAAATGAAGAAGAAAATAAACCTAGTGACTACAGATTCAACATCCATCTTGTGCCGAATTTGACAAAGATAAGTGATTGCTTGTTCTTTATTTTTGTTGTCAAGAGTGTTGTTTTTCTTGCCTGAAGAAGACCTAGTGGGTCCAAACATGTTGTGTTTTCTTGTAATTTGTTTGCCCATGTTGTTCGATGGAGTCTTTATTTTCATTTTTTTAAAAGTTATTAAACAAGTACTTAAGACTGCACAGTCCTTTGAGTCAGTGGAAAATAATGAATGGACTCCTTCAAATTCCTTTCAATGTTTGCTTACAAGCTTAAGTAAAATAAATTCTTGAGCGTCAGTTTAACACTGGCGTATCCATCTTTGTTGGTTTTTTTTTTTTCAATCAATTCAATATTCTGAACTGATTCGTACAAAGTGACTAAGCAAGATTTATGACCAAGCATAAGATATACAACACGAGATGACAACACTGAGCAGAAAGCTATGAAAATAATGTACAGACATGTAAAAAGAAAAAAAAAAAAGGGAACAGGGTTAAACAAAATTGAAAAAGGGTGGTAAAGATTTTTCTTGAGCAGTTCCCCATCCACTTTGTGACTGTTCAAAGACATTCAATGCATTTTTCCAAGTCCATTCTAATTGTAGATCCCTTTGACTTTTGTTTTGTGATATAACCTGCAGACATTATCACAGCTCTTTCTCTACTTCCCAAATCCATCCCTGCCTGTCAAGGTTTTATTTTTTTTTTTTTCATACACAGTAATCATTAAAGGTCACACACAGTAACATAACCCCACCTCCTTCATCCTGCTTTCATCTAATCTCAGTTTCGATATTCTTCTTCACATTCATGCCCAAAGTAAATTCACATCCAAAATTACAAGTATCAGCAAGTTCACAGGGGCAGTGGGACACAGCGCCCTCTGGAGGGAGCTCACTAAAGCTGGCTCTATGACTGAGAAATTATCATCATCAGTATGGCGTTTGGTACCCTGCATATCTGGGAACAGAACAGACACCACTGAACGCCACTGAAGTGACCTGGCAGAAGTGCAGGACGTTTCACATGGGCTGCCTCATGAAGACTTGATACTGATCATTCCCAGTGGACAGCTATTGCTGGATCTGCAGGCGGAAGCGGAATGAGTATAGATGAAGTAATGCTACTGTGTAGGGGGAAAATGGACAGCCCTACCCCCACCCCCACGATGCCACATACACAGCCCGAAGTGCCTTACCGCAGAGCGTAGATCAGTTTGACCTCTGTCAGCAGGGCCCTGGCCTGGCTATAGCAGGGGTCAGCCTCTTGCACTGCCTCAAAGTCCTCCATCGCTTTAAGGTAACACGCACTGCCTGCATGTCTGAAACACGATCATTCCATTCAGGTTACAGTCATTTCCAGCATGTCTGCAACATACTGACTTTATTCAGGCAACACGCACTGCCTGCATGTCTGAAACACAATCATTCCATTCAGGTTACATTCCTTTCCAGCATGTCTGCAACACACTGACTTTCTTCAACACGCACTGCCTGCATGTCTGAAACACAATCATTGCATTCAGGTTACATTCCTTTCCAGCATGTCTGCAACACACTGACTTTATTCAGGCAACACGCACTGCCTGCATGTCTGAAACACAATCATTCCCTTCAGGTTACAGTCACTTCCAGCATGTTTGCAACACACTGACTTTATTCAGGCAACACGCACTGCCTGCATGTCTGAAACACAATCATTCCCTTCAGGTTACAGTCACTTCCAGCATGTTTGCAACACACTGACTTTATTCAGGTAACACGCACTGCCTGCATGTCTGAAACACAATCATTCCCTTCAGGTTACAGCCATTTCCAGCATGTCTGAAACACAATCATTCCCTTCAGGTTACAGTCACTTCCAGCATGTCTGCAACGTTCTTAACTCCCATAACACACTGCATTCACATAACATACACTGAACACATTATCTCCATTCACATAACATACACTGTCCTTTAAGTCTCAAACACATTAATTCCATGCAGATAACTTTCACTGTCAACATATCTTGCCTACACAGTATCTGAAACAGTAAGACAGCTGAGCCACACCCCACCCACCCGCATCACACAGTCTCTCTCTCATCTCCAAAAACCCTCCTCAAACATTTGAAAATTAAAAAAATACCACCATCACACGCCGCTCCTCTTTGCGCACACAGTTCTCCATGTCAGAAGCCTTCTGTATTCCCTGAAGTTGGAGCATGGCTGCCTTAATGATGGGGAAAAAAAAGTCATACACACAAAACTCCACTCCTTTGTTTGGGTAGATGGCATCAATCCTTGCCTGTCTATACAGGGAGTGTCTGCAGGAGTATCAGCCTGCATACACAGGGGAAAAAAAATGAAGCCTTCTATTCTCTGGAGGGTCAGATTTCTTTCTGATTCTCTCTGGCCTTGAAAGGTTGTATGTTTCAGTCAAACTGTAAGATCAAGCGAGTAGAAATCTCCCATGGGGTTTTTTTTTGTTTTTTTTCCTCCACTGACAAATGTAGAACATTCATATTTTTAATTTCGAAGCGAGGTGTCTAAAGGCAGAAACTGAAGCAAATTTTAAAAAGAAAGTTTAGCAGTTCTGCAGGACAATCCAAACAGATTACAGGACAAAACATGAAGCACTTCGACCTCTTGGACCTTCTTCAGGCAAAACAAACAACATTTAGGACAATGAAAACAAAGAATGAGCAACCACTCATCTTGTCAATATTCGGCAAAACGGGTGTAGAATGAAAATGAGGCTGTTGGGAAGGGGACCATGGGAGGCAAAATAATACTGATCACAATAATGACAGTAATACTGATAACAATACCAATAATAGTGATGATGGTCATGATGATGAAAATATTTATACAATAAGAAGAGGAATACTGTTACTTTTGGTGACAAATAATATGATACTAATAGTTGTAGTATTAATAGTAGCTAAACACAGAAGGTGCTGCCGTCTACATCTTTCAGAAACTGTCTAATCAGATTCCGGCACACAAACTACCATCTGATGTAGCAGAAACTAGCTATGCTTTAAAACAATGGAAACAGACTGTGTGAGTGTGTGTGTGTGTGTGTGTGTGTGTGTGTGTGTGTGTGTGTGTGTGTGTGTGTGTGTGTGTGTGTGTGCGCGTGCGTGTGTGTGTGCGCGCGCGTGCGCATGTGTGTGTTTGTGTGTGTGTAGGTGTGTTCGTATCTGCATGCGTGCATGTGTGTGTGTGTGTGTGTGTGTGTGTGTGTGTGTGTGTGTGTGTGTGAGTGTGTGTGTGTGTGAGTAATACTATGTATTCGGTTTTTGTATGCTTGCATATTTGGTTTTTCTGCTCTATACATACACATTCATACCACCATGTACTATGAATATTACGCTTATGAAAATATGATGCACTTTATAAGTATATACTTGTGTATGTGGAAAGAAAGAATTAAGAAGAAATAAAAGAAAACAAAACAAAAAAAAAAAAAACAACGGAAACAGGCAAGCCTGTAAAAAGAGAAACACAAACAACGAGAGAAGAGCACTCACAACACTCCGCGGCCAATCAGAGCATCAGCGTAACATGGATCAGCACTCAGTGCCTTGTTGAAATGCTGCAACGCCTGCAGTTGTCTCCCCTGCCTCAGCATCTCCTTGCCATGCGACGTGCTGTTCAATCAAACAGTCTATCACTTTGCCATAACAATAAAAACAACGACAATGACCATGGTGATAATTACAGCAAAAACAAGTTGAAATGAATTTGGCTATACAAACTTCTGTGCAAAGGCTTGTATTTTCTCTTGAATCAAGTAATTCTTTGTCACTACTTGTAGCCAAAATAAAAAGCCTTTCAATGACACTTCACTCCAAATCAAAGGGACAAAAATTTTTGTTTTCCGGAAAGCCGCTGTTTAGGTCATCTCAACAACAGTGTGCCTTGGTCTGAACTTCTGCACCTCATCTGCAAACCATAACACGCCAAAGCTGCCATTTCTGCATGACAGAGATCATTTACACGTTTGCACGATCTAAATGCAAGGGCAACTGCTATGCCCATTCTCTTGACAATTCAACCATATGCAGTTCTTTCCCATGACCAAAAATGAGTGTCATTTTGTCTCTGATAGTTCGAGGGAGGTCAGATGTTGCTCTTTCCCCAGTCAAGACGCCAAATCAAAGGCATCTTTTTATTTTGAGAGGAGGAAAAGTGGTGCCAGGTGAAGGATCCAACACTCAATGTGGTATACACACTGACCATGAGCTGTCTTTTAGTCAACATACTGACAGTATCTTCAAAAAAGCAAAGCAAAGGTTGTTTCTGTTGAGAAAATCATGTAGTTTTAATGTCAGTCAACATGTACAAGAAAAGTATATGTAAGTTTAATACAAAGTCTAATGTCATTCAACATTACTGTCTGGTTTGGAAATCTTTCAGAGAAAGAGCGAGCAAAGCTCGCCAGAACTGTCAGTCAGGCAAGTAAGGTTGTAGGGAAAAAGCCAATCTGCTCTCAGAGAAGTCTATACTGTTTCTGTAATCAGGAAATCTGTGATTATCGCCTCTGATCCCTCACACCCACTCCACTGCACTTTGAAAAACTTCCTTCAGGAAGATGGCTACAGAATGCCCATAGCACAGAAGAATGTCTTCAAGAAGTCCTTTATACCAAGTGCCATTAGCATTTTAAACTCTAAAGCCTGTGATCGACTGCCATGACCCTTGTCTCTCAGACATGAACAATTCAGTCTGCAATATTATGCTTTTACTGTAACTATGACTCTGTGTGTGCGCGCGAGCGTGCATGTGTGTGTGTGTGTGTGTGAGGGTGGGTGTGGGTGTGGGTACGCGTGTGGGTGTGGGTACGCATGTGTGTGCGCGTTTTAGTGTTTGAGCATTGGTGCGGGTGAGTTTGTGTTTTTTTATGTATTGTTTTTATCATCTATGTAATGGTTTATGTCTTATGGATTTAATGTTTATTTCATGTGTGTATGTGCGCGTGTGCGTTTGTGTGTGTGTGTGTGTGTGTGTGTGTGTGTGTGTGTGTGTGTGTGTGTGTGTGTGTGTGTGTGCATGTGCAGGTGTATGTGTGTGGGGTGGGGAGGGGTGTGTGAGTGTTGATGTATATACAAATACATGTACTAACACAGGCCTTTATGTAACGATTCATGTCTCTCTGTAAGGTCTTATGTACTTGTGAAATGATGTGGAGCAGAAGGAAAATTTCCGATGGACAATAAAGTTGATTGAATTGAATTGATTAAACATGACAAAAGGAGTATTACTTTGATGCAGAAATAATCCAATTCTCCCCACAGCACTTGCTGACAGACAGCAGAAATGTTCCAAGAGAAGCACATGTTATCTTTTACACATTTGTTCTTGTAGTTGTTGTTGTGGAATTTCCATCCATTATGTTAAAACAAACAATTCAGAAAATCATAAGCACCTCTCTTTACAAAGTTTTCTGGACATTTCAAAATGAAACATTGAACACTGTTACATCATTTATAGATTGTACAATTGTCATTCTTGCGTAAGTTTGCTGAATTTTTCTAATTTTAGCAAAAAGCATTACATCATCAAGGAGTTTTTTTTTTCCCACATAGTTTCTTTTCTTTTTAAATCATTGTCTTCAGTAAGTGTATCAAATACAGGTCAGCCAAAGTAATGCTGCCGGAACCAATCAATTCCTTCATGATGACTGTATTTCAGTATATCTGTACTGGGATTAAGTACGCCTCAGTGAACATCAAATAGATTGCTATTCATCGTACAGCTTCATGTCATTAATAGCCCAGTCAACCAAAGAGGCTAGATCCGTGTGGAATCACTAAAGCTAGACTGATCCTGATTAATGTTATGACTGTGAACACGGTGAAAAATCGAATCTGTGAGCAACACAAAAGTATATGATCCAGATTTTCAACAAAAAAAGCATTCCTCCAATTCAAATTACTTTTGATAATCAAATTTTAGTTACCTAACTAAGTACAACTGCCTTCATTTCAGAGGTGACATACGGAATATATCATTCAGACTTTTTTCTCTAAGCGAAAAAAAAAGGCTCTTCATCTTAAAGACTGACTTAGCTTTTCAACTCTTTTCATAAACCTTCCCTGTACGCAGGCTGACAGCAGCAGACAAACCATACAAGGCAGTTACTGATTCCCAACCTGGAAAACACATACACATGTGCGTGCACACACACATCCGTCACCTCCCCCAACCCAGGCACACGTATACGCACACATACTATGACTGACAGTGAGTAGACTAGTATGAACCAGTTGATAAAGCAGATCTTGAAGTCAGAGCATCTTTCACATGAGTCTTTTTTTTTTTTTTTTTTTAAGAAAAGTGTGTTTCCCTAACCAGGAAGAAAAGCCGATTTATTTTAAAGGGGACACAAAACCAAAAAATACTGTAGGGCTTGAAAACATGACAAACATAAACTTTTCATAGAATCCTGCTTGAAATGTCCACATCTGAGTCATCAAGGAACAATTTGGATTCAAGTCTTCAATTTGGTGAAGTCTATACATGGAGGCCCATAAGTGCAGGGCAGAAATTTATTTCTGCATCACATAACTCTCAACACAAATCAACACGTCANCCATAGGAACAAAATAAATCAACATAGGAACAAAACAAATCAACATAGGAGCAAAAACAAATCAGCATACTTGTTTCTTCTTTTTTTCCGGCAGGGGGTACGGGGAGGCGGAAGTACAGTTATGAATGGGTAAGGGAGAGGAGGAGGAAGGTTTCGTGAGGTCGAAGGGGAGGGGAGAGGGGAGGGTAAAGATGCCGATCACCGGGAGCGCAAGGTAAGAAACGGTGTTGGAAGCAAACACAAGAATGCTGGGTACACTTGCGGCTTTCAGCGGCATACCTGGGCTAACGGGTGGTTCAACAACATTTGAGAAGGTCCATAGTTTCTTTAGCTTCATATGTTTTGTCTCACGTATAGTCGTGCATAATATGACAGAATGTGTGGGTGCTTGCGTGTGCGTATCTATGGCTCTGCCCTCCCTCCCTCCCCCCTCTGTGTGTGTGTGTGTGTGTGGTGTGTGTGTGTGTGTGTGTGTGTGTGTGTTGTTTGTGTGTGTGTGTGTGTGTGTGTGTGTGTGTGTGTGTGCGTGCGCGCGCGTGTGCGTTTGTGTTGTGGTGTGTGTGTGTGTGTGTGTGTGTGTGTGTGTGTGTGTAACTACTCGGCTGGTTGCTCTTGTTTTTAGTGCCTTTTCCATTGGGGAGCCGGCTTTTATACCGGACTACGTTTTTAGCTTTACGGTCGTGCAACCGAGTTGAGCCCATATTCATTGACACACCTCGCTTTCTGGCATCTTGTAGTCGTTGCAGTCAGTTGCAGGTCCCCTTGGTGTGAGTACGTATTAGTTCTCGAATTTGTCAACGTCCCTGGCTGCAGCATTGTTGGACCTGTTTTCTTTACCTAATCCTGGTCAAGAATCTGGAGTAGTGGCCCACATCGTCTTAACACATTGGTTGGAGGATGCAGTTCTCAATCCTCCCCCTCCCCCCCCCCCCCCCCCCCCCCCCCCCCCCCCCCCCCCCCCCCCCCCTCCATCTGGTGAAAGGGGATTGCTACTTTAGCAACAAGTACTGGGAAACTTTAACTTTTCTTTTGTATTGCGCAGAACAAGTCGCGCGACGCTACTATTTCCCCGCCAGAGCGCCAGATGGAAATCATGCTGCACCTGCAGGGAAGTGTTCCATGTCATTTAGTGGACACTGTGAACTGCATTATAGGATCATTGTATCCTCGGTTTAACATTTGCCTATAAACTGAGTGAAGGAGCGTGGGAGCTCCCATATTCTCATGTGTAGGCAATAAACCTTAGAAATTGTCCACGTTTCTCTGAGCGGTTCGCTAACATTAAGATTTGTTTAGATTTCCGCCTGCAGTCGTCTCACTTTACAACTCGAACTTAGAAATTGTGTTGGGGCGTTGGAGCTCCAGTTCTGGACCTTTGTTGCCCAGCGTTTTGTTTCAAGCCCTTTCTTTGCCCGTGACGACAAAATCATATTCGTGAACAGCCAAGGTTGTAGCACTGCACACCAAGACCTGGCTTACGCGATGGAGTATTTATAGACCAGCACAAACACGTCGTTTTCAAACATTGTATTATGTCTGAAAGTTGGTCCTCCTTCTCTCCGTTCATATGTCCATCAAGGTACATGCTCGGTAGTTCCATGCATGACGGAGTAAGATGAAAGAAATGGGACTATTTTGGGGAGACTACCGGGCGCAACGATAGGGTTTCGTGTGAGTGCGAAGGCCCGAAATGGTACGTCAGGTAAGGGGTAACTCATATATTTCCAACTACAAATGATGTCATCAGTCGAAATCGCCCTGGGGGGGGGGGGGGGGGGGGGGGATTGGTCAGTTGATCTGTTATCAGTTTTGATATCGATCTGTCACTCAAATTTATGCCACTCCTCTAAACGCCTACATCGATGATGATGTGATTAATGCAAAATCCTAATTGTGGCGTGTGACCAGTGTTCTTGGAGCTTGGTCTCTAGCCGATGACAGGCGCTAAATGCTCATAATAATAACAGTATGAAGAATAACAATTGCAATGATAGTAATCATGGTAATAGTAAAAAATACAAGTGATAGAGAAAAAAAACTTACTCTGCGTTCTGCATACATTTGACCCTGTGGATTGCTAGGATGTGTGGGTCTTTTTGAAATGTTGTTGTCTTTGAACTCTTCCAATGTTCTCTAACCTACACACGTTACATGCCAAAAGTCCAAACACTCTGTTCGTACACACACACACACACACACACACACACACACACACACACACACACACACACACACACACACACACACACTCTCTCTCTCTCTCTCTCTCTCTCTCTCTCTCTCTCTCTCTCTCTCTCTCTCGCATACGCGCGCACACACTTTAAACAATCACATATGATACATTTCTTTTTATTTCTGCAGATTATTGACTTGAATGAGCCAAGCCTGCCCTGAATCCTACAGAATGATTCAAATGCAGTTCTGCAGTTCGTGAAGTGAGAGGACATATCTTGTATTTTCTGAATAGAATGACCCTGACTCTCCGCGACTT
>JADBJO010003636.1:0-7500 GCA_016801955.1 Conus betulinus | reverse complement strand
GTATGAAGGGGGCAGTTCACAACGACGGTTGTTGTTGTCGTTGTTGGGTTTTTGTTTTTTGTTTTCCCTTAAGTATCTGGATGAGATCTTCCAGTGTCACAAACTTGTATAGAAGAACCTGTACGATTGTTACCTATACCAAGTGTGTTATGTTTCTGCCAGCGTCTGTTGGTTCATAACGTTTTCTGTCTACCCATCAGGTAGACCAGACTTTACCTTACAACAGTGGTATTAAGAAAAGTTGGTTGAAAGCAAGCCGAGCCCATTCCAATGCGGTGTGGATGTGTGCAAATAGGCGTTGAGCAAACTTTGTGGGAAACAAGCCCGGCCCGTTCCATCGCGGATCTGACGTAAAGGGCGGATCCGGAATCCGTCGAGCAAAATGACACAAACATTATGGGATCTGGTTTGACCGAAACTTGGAAGGGGTCGGACAAGTACATGAGTACCAGAGACCTCATCGGCCCCTTCAGCGGGTAGCGAAAAAGGAGCATGGAACTGTGCAGACTCTGATGTGCTCTGTCTGCCTAAGTGTGGCTGCCCTTTTCCCCTTAGTTGAGTCTGTGTGTGCGGGAGGTAGGGGTGGGGTGGGGGGAGTGTTAGGCAGACAGATAGATAGATAGATAGAGAGAGAGAGAGAGAGAGAGAGAGAGAGAGAGAGAGAGAGAGAGAGAAAGAGAGTATGGGAGAGAGGAGAGTGCCTCTCGCTCTCTCTTTCTCTCTCTCTCCCTCTCTCTCTCTCTCTCTCTCTCTCTCTCTTCATCATATGTGTGTGTGTGTGTGTGTGTGTGTGTGTGTGTGTGTGTGTGTGTGTGTGTGTGTGTGTGTGATTGCATACAGAGTAGTGTTTGCTTAAGAAACTGTAGCACTCCTTATTCTCTCTCTCTCTCTCTCTCTCTCTCTCTCTCTCTCTCTCTCTCTCTCTGTGTCTCTGTCTGTCTGTCTGTCTGTCTGTCTGTCTCTCTCTCTCTCTCTCTCTCTGTCTCTCTCTCTGTCTCTCTGTCTGTGTCTCTCTGTGTCTCTGTCTGTCTGTCTGTCTGTCTGTCTGTCTGTCTCTCTCTCTCTCTCTCTCTCTCTCTCTCTCTCTCTCTCTCTCTCTCTCTCTCTCTCTCTCTCTCCACTCCTCCTCCATCCTCCCCAAGTAAATCCCCGCAGTTAATCCAAATAGAAGAATGAAACATCATTTCACCTTCAGACCATTTCTTCATCTTTATCTCCCCTTCCCCCACATCCCTCTGGTTATCTAAGCAAGCAAGCAAGCAAGCGCGCACACACACACACACACACTCACACACACACACACACACACACACACACACACATACACACACACACACACACACACACACACACACACACACACACACACACACACACACACACACACACACACACACACACTTGAGAGCTCCCCACAAGGAGCAGGAAGCGGACCCGATGATAGGCGATGTCACAGGACATGAAATGTTGACATGCCTCTCTCCACCCCCCCCCCCCCCCTCCCTGCACACACACACACACACACACACACACACACACACACACACACACACACACACACACATAATCTCACCTCTGGCACTCCCTTCAAACTCCCTTCGTTTTCATCCCCCCCTCCATCTATCCATCCTTCGTGCCTCTCTTTGACCCTCCGCCCCGCCCACCCCCCCACCACCACCCCACACACACACACACACACACACACACACACACACACACACACGCACCTATTCATCTTCACACTGTGGATTCCTGTTGTGACACCCAACCGTCGTTGCTCTAGGGTCTGTCCCTTCCACAGCCCTACCTCTCCTTTTCTTTCCTGATTTACCCCCTCCTTCCTCCCATTCCCACCCTCTGTCTTATCTCCCTCTGACTTGCCAGTGTTGTGCCTGGATTTCTCTGCTGTGTAAACGATTTGAGCACTGGACTGGCAGTCTGGGTGTTGTTGCGATCGAGCTATGTTCTGTTATTGATTTGAGTCTTCTTCTTCGTCTTTAGATTCAATGTCAGTCTTACAATCTGTAAAGGTTTGCAAATTGAATTCAAACAATTTATTTTAAAGAACAATTGTCATTTAATTCTGTCAGTCTTACAATCCATAAAGTTTTGCAAATTGAATTCAAACAATTTCTTTTATAGAACAATTGTCATTTAATTCATATCTTGATATGTAAAGGAATTGACTAACTTTGAACTTTCAGTCAAATTTTCAATATTGATTATACCAAAAGCAACCAATATCTGCCTGCAAATCTGGGATATATATCAATACAAAAATTTCGTTTGATCATTTTATCTACTGAAACTAGATGCTGTAAGAACTAAATACAATGCTTCAACAAAATGTATGTGGGGAAGCAAAGATATCAAGAGGTCATGTTTCATTTTAGTGTGAGCCTGTCAGTGCATACTAACCATGTTATCAGGCATGTCTGTTATTGATTTTTTTTTTATGCTGATCTTGTTTTAAAACTTACATTTTGTTTGTTACATAGTTCGTTTATGTCTTTAATATGAGGTTGGCGGTATTTGCGTTATTATATGTACACACACCGACACCTGACACCTGCGCATACGCATAAGACACGCAGCACGCAAGCACGCACGCACGCGCATATATAAACACTCACGTCTCTCTCTCTCTCTCTCTCTCTCTCTCTCTCTCTCTCTCTCTCTCTCTCTCTCTCTTTAATATCCCATATTTTTGTGAAAAGACGTAAAATGAAAATACTACTACTACTTCACAAGCATACTGTGATTTAAGACAAGTTTATAATCTGAAAAATCTTACCTTTTATTAAAATATGCAGATTACACGAACTCATGTGCAGGAGCGGAGACAGACGTATAACATGCACACACATCATTCATATTTTGAATCATGCGAGATTCATTTACATGAGGAGTGCCTTAAGCTGTGGACTGAATACGTAATACCTATAATTACGTGCGAGTGAATAATCTGTAATAATCTTCATATTTGTCGTGGCGTTGCTGTACGGGACACGTACACGCCCGCTCTTAACGCAAGAAACGTAAGTGCAGTGGGTGAGAGAGCACACACACACACACACACACACACACACACACACACACACACACACGCACGCACGCACGCACGCACTTATACACATTCACACGCACATGGGCGCGCGTACGCTGAAGCACACACACACACACACACACACACACACACACACACACACACACACACACACACACACACACACACACACACGTGCACTCACATGCACTTACATACACAGTTCCCTGGATGTATATGAAAATGTGTGTGTGTGTGTGTGTGTGTGTGTGTGTGTGTGTGTGTGTGCGCGCGCGGGCGCACGCGTGTATGTGTGTGTGTGCGTGCGTTAATACATACGTGCGTGTGTGTGCGTGCGTGCTTGCAGATGGTGATAGTATTTGTGATCGTGTTCATGGATTTGTGCTCGCTGAGTGCAATCTGAGGAAAATTGGTTCGTGCATTTTTGCTGTCTGTGGTTTGTAGCCTGTGGTTTGTGGTATTATGCCTAAATTAAGCGTTGTTTATGTTTTGTCTTATTTCGTTTATTTTTTACTTTGAATATACATGAGAACGGTCTGCCCTATTTTCGATGTTGCATTGTTTTTGCACCGATCAGTGTGAATCGTCTTTGTTCAATTGATAATGATGTTGATGATGAATGCTTATATAGCGCCTATTCTCGGCTAGACGCCAAGCTCTAAGCGCTTTACAATCAACACTTGTTTACACAATGGGCTGCCTACCTGGGTAGTGCCGACTGAAGAGCTGCCACCTGGCGCTTCATTCAGTCGTTTCCCGTGTCATCCAGTCAGTATCGTTCAATATCCATCACTCATTTTCCTTACTTCCTTCGTTCTTTCCATTTCTCACTCAGGGTGCATGCTATGTGTAACGTGTCATCCATACCAACGGCCAAACTGGCCTACTCTTCCGAATCTTGGTGATGGGATTTTACGTGTGTGCAAGATGTTATGCGTGCGTTCACACACGGAACCTCGGTTTATAGTCTCATTCGAAGGACTGTATGGGAAATGGAGTCAGAACCAATGTTAACTCCGAGGGAAAAATCCCCCTGTACCGAAACGCCCCGGCGGAGGTTCGAACCCGCAACCCCAGGATCACCAAGATTGCGAGTCAGGACGTTGGGGACAAAAACACAAACCGTGCATGTTAGAAAGAACTGTACAGACAGTTGTGCATAGCAGTAACTGAGTGTTTCACATAAGGAAATGTTTTGAAGGTTTCAGTTCATCTGCGGATACGAAATCGGAGGTTTGCTCTTTGTCCGGGTGATAATCGTAGTTATCACATGCACATGTAAGGAAATGTCTCATGCTGCTGATGAATCATTATTCAATCAAATACCTATTGTCAATGCTCATTCACCTTGTTTGTTTGTGTGTCAGTGTCTGTCTGTCTGTCTGTCTGTCTGTCTGTCTCTCTCTCTCTCTCTCTCTCTCTCTCTCTCTCTCTCTCTCTCAGTGCCGTATTTAGTTGAAGACCCCCTATTATGTTTATAAACATTGTTTTCTTTGTGGTGAACTTAGTCGTATCTTGCAGTAATGCTTGCTACTCCACATTAGAATGTAACAGAAGCGAGCTTTTCACACTTTTTTTTTTTGCTTTTTTCTAGTATCGGGTGTTTGTTTGGCTTTGATTTTTGTTTTGTACTTGAGTGACATCCTGTATGTTCCAATGTGAAGAGCTCAGATTTTCTCATTTCAATTCTTTGACTTTCTTAGAAGTGCTTCTACAAGACACTAATAGACCGCACTCTTCTGAATTCAGAAACTGTCTTATCTGAATTCGTCTATGCCAACATTTTACGGAACAGTCAATGCATCAGCAACAAAGACAACGATGGAAGTAATTCCAGTATTTGAAATTCAATCTTTCAAGGAAAGGCGTATGAGGATTGGACGGACAGTGACTTTGTGAAATCGTGCCATGGTTCACACACTGGCCACCAGCACTCTCAGCCCTGCTGGTGTATCAGTCCCGGGCCTCCATCAGCCAATCCTCTCCACCACAGGGGCCATCTCCTCTCCATCTGAGGATAACAGCAAGCGAGCGCTGTGTTGTTGAGTCTCTCGACATGTCCGCAGCACTCACTAACGTGACATCAAGGCACTTTCTGCGTCTGCGTTGCGTGACCCGCACATCTTTTCACACTCACCCCTCCACTCCTCCTCAAACAAACGCTGATCAGACACGTTGCGTGACCCGCACATCTTTTCACACTCACACCCTCCACTCCTCAAACAAACGCTGATCACTTCCATTCCTACAGACGCGTGTGTTCTGCTTTGCGCTGTAACTCTGCAAACCAGACTCCTGCTCCTCCTGCCATCCCCAACACCACACCACAGGTGAGATGGAAACCATTTTTTTCATCTCAATCAACTATGCGATCCCAAACTTTGATGATGCTATCAATTCTGTGCAGACTCTTCTTTGATGAAACTAGTTCGAGTGTCAACCGCAACACCCTTTACCGTCACATCACCCCTTCTTCCTTCACCTACACGATTCAAAACACAAAGGAACTGTCTAGCAATAGGTTCATGTCTGACGCCCCTATACGTAGTATGAAGGTTCTCACAAAGATGTTGAGAAGCGCAGTATAGCACTGTTGCTACCTTTGTTTTGATGATATACTTCACTCTTTCAGTGCCAATCAAAACATTCTTTTCGTTTAACCAGTCGTTATGATGATCACATAACAGACGCCCACGCTAGATACGACGGCAGGGGACAGTTGTAAAGTCCCTGGCCCCTGCTGATGCAATAAAGACTGTAGGGTAAGAGAAGACCTTCTCACAAAGACTCTCATCCTAGAGGTTGCGGTTTCTGCTCTTTTTTCGGTCCGTCAGGCAAAACAGAGGCAGTTTCTCAGTCCACTCAAATGATTCTCATCTGAATTCTCCGATTAAATGGCCCCAAAATAAATAATCCGATTTCCAACAACCCAGGCCAAAGTAGGGAAACAAACGCCATTTCTTAAAATTGCTATCCCACCCCCCTCCTCCCCCCCACACACTTTCCCTTTATTAAACCTCCATCCTTCCAACTTCCATATACTCTCCCTCCTCTCCCTGGAAATTGGTGTCTTCCCTCCCTGAAGTCTCCCGCGCCCCCTTCTGCCTTTTCCTTCAAGCACACGTGGATTCCCCTTTATCAATAATGCATGACAGACTAACGGTACGTTCAATCTGGTCAGTTCTTCACTAACTGGGATTGAAAAGGTGATGACCCAACCACCACCCCACCCATCCCCCCATCTACAGACATTGTTAACAAGTAGCTTTGCGCAAGTAGGCGTGGCTAACGATGTGACGGGTCTGTGTCGTCAAAGGTGTGGACCTGTCCCACTCCTTCCCTCCACTCACGATCCCCCAAAAAGACCGTCAGGTGTCCGATTGTTTCCCAAGTGATGGAGTGGGTCTGTGGGCGTGTGGTGATGGCTTGTTCAATCTTCATATGGGCATCAGTGACAGCAACCGTCAACACATGCAGAGGGTGGAGTCTGCATGTGTGTGTGTGTGTGTGTGTGTGTGTGTGTGTGTAGTTCTATGTTAAATTCATGCGTGTGTGTGTGTGTGTGTGTGTGTGCGTGTGCGTGCGTGCGTGCGTGCGTGCGTGCGTGCGTGCGCGCGCGCGCGTGTGCGCGTGTGTGTGTATGTGTGTGTGTGTGTGTATTAACCAAGAGCGCTCATGTATGTGTGTTGCATGTACATGCGTTTTGTGTGTGTGTGTGGGGGGGGGGGGGGGGGGAGAGAGAGAGAGGAATACAGCAATTAAAATTTACCTTTTAAGGATGATTTGAGAGAAAACACACGTTGTGATGCTTAGGACTGGTGATGGGGAGAGAACTGGTCGACACCAGACGGCTCAGAATTCAAGGGCAATTGATGTCAGTGTGAGAAATGGGGATACGTCAGCGCCAGAAATAAAACCAACATGGACAGAGTGACGAAACTGAAGTGGGCAAAGCCATGGCATGGAGCGACAAAGGGGATGGTTGAAGGGGGAGGGGGTGGGTGGTGGTGTGAGCAAGGGACTTTATGATTGTTTTCAAAATAAGATTATACCATGCGAAAACTGAAACATAAAAGCAAAGATAGATATACTGAGCGCTACACAAAGAAAGAAAGAAAGCACGAGATGAAGCACAACGCATTTCGACTGTTTTGAATGTTGTTTGTTTCTGCCTGGAGAAAAAAGGTTTGGTCGAAACGCGTTGTATCTGTTTTGTAGTTTATTTGTTCCTATGTTTGGAGGCTCAGTAATTCTGTTCTTGCTTTGAAGGGACCATGTGCTGTATCTCAGATAAGACAATAATCCGGAGGTTTTCGTTTCCCGGCCCATCACCGAGTCTAAGCTCTAGATGTAGGCCCTAATCACGGAGATAAATGACAGCAGGGCACATTTTCTTAGCGATTTTAGGGAACGCATTGACGGTTCAGGATTCA
>JADBJO010003635.1:230000-234768 GCA_016801955.1 Conus betulinus | reverse complement strand
ATCCCTCGGATTTTTTGTTTATTGTCAGATTGTTGAAAAACATGCTCTTTCCTGTACCCACTCTCGCCTCTTTGTCCCTCTGTCCCTCTCGCTCCTCTCTATCACCCTTCCCTGCACTTCTCTCTCTCTCTCTCTCTCTCTCTCTCTCTCTCTCTCTCTCTCTATCATTTTACTTTTTTTTCGTATCGTACAGTAGTTCTAGTCACTTTCTGCATACTTCTTTTGTTGCCTTATCTTATTCTCCATTGTAGACCCTACTCAGGGCGAGGACTGGATGTAAAAAAAAAGGACATCAGTGCTTCTCCTTAGTGGAGATATCGAGGTGAATCCAGGCCCCGATCACCGTCATCTAGAGGAGGAATCCCTTCATTCTGCCGTGTTAGTGGAAGAGAGCGGATCCATATCAGCGTGTGTAGCAAATGAAATTTTGACAGCAATACGTCAACAAAGTCAAGAACACAGGGAAACACAATGCTGCCGTTAGAGGAGACCTTAGTGAAATAAAGTGCGAACTGGAAAAGGTAAAACAAGAATGCAAAGAAATTAATCAGAGATGTGATGACTTAGAAAGAGAGAATAGGAAATTAGCAGAGACAGTGTCGTCCTTATCGTCACAAATGAACAGTTTGACCAAGGAGATATCCAATACGAAAATTGAAACCGAAAGAAAGTTCGAGACTGTCGAGGATCTGAGGGAGGAGGTGAAACATATGACTGTGGAAATTGACCGGTTGGAGGAGTTTTCACGAAGAGACAACCTCAGGTTATTTGGTATTCCGCAAGTCAATGAGAACGAAAATTACAACACGTGTGCCAGAGCAGTGGCCTCAGCCTTAAACAGTGTGGGGGGAAGCAAGCAGTGGAACGAAGAGGACATTGTGCGTGCACATCGTGTAGGGCAGGCTAAGTCGGGAGAACCCTAGACCCATGATCGCTAAGTTCCGAAACTGGACTGATAAAATGACTGTGCTGACGGACAGGGAGTTCAGGGGGAGGCTGGAGAAGAGGGGAGTACGCGTGGCCAACGACCTGACGCGACGACAAGCCGGCATCGTGGCACAAGCCAGGAAGGACGGCATGTCAGCCTACTTCTACAAGGGGAGGCTGACCGTCGGCCCTAGAAGATCCGACTCGAGGACGTACGCCGAGGCGACAGCAGGGGCAATGCCATCAACGGCAACAGGTGAGACAACAGCGGCAGCCACACCGGGTGCGACGCCGGGTGCGCGACGATGACACGATCGACTAGGAGGGACACGCCCCCTGACAACAACCAACGCGCTGTGCGAACCAGAAGTAACACGCTGGAAGGGGATTCCCCTAGCCTTGAGCACGTGACTCCGACATCCAATCAGCGACCACCTCTTCACCACGGAGCGAACACAGGGTCAGCTCCACGCTTGACTGGTGACAGGGATGGCAAGGACAGGGACTGTCAGATACGTGACGCACGTGCAGCAAAGGGTGGGCCAAGCAGAGAAACGACAGCAAACCGGTTTACGCCGCTACTTGGGTGGCAGTGACAGTAAACAAAAGGGAGGGAGTGGGAGAAAGACACGCTCAAGCAATGACAAATAGCAAGAGGCAGACCGCCGGTCACTGATTTTGAACTTTTTGAATTATAATGTGGAGAATTTGTATACTAAATTAAATGATGTCTCTTTTGTTAAATACATCAATTCTTTTGATTTTGTATGTTTAACTGAAACCTTCACTGACAATCGTTTTGATTTTGGTAGTATATTTCAAGATTATATTAAATTGCAGGCGCCTGCCCAAAAATTGTCTCTGTTCATGGCAGAAATTCCGGTGGAGTCCTTTTTCTGGTGAAAAAGTGCTTTGCAGAGTTTATAGAGGAAATAAAACTGGAATGTGACAATGCCATTGCTATTAAACTTAAAAGGGTTTTTGCTGAATGTTGATAAAGATGTAGTCATTGTTGCATGCTATATTGTACCTGAGGGGGGGCCAGCCTATAATAATTTAGAGTCAAAAAATGGCATACACATACTTGAAGAAAATTTGCTACAATGTATAGAAAAGGATGAGGTGTATCTGATGGTGTGCGGTGATCTGAATGCGAGAACGGGATCTGAACAAGCGCGAATGGAAAACATGATGAACTTTGTGCACAATGATGACACTGATGATGATGAGAAAGAGACTGGGCTGGCGTGTGTCAAAGGATCTTGTTGTAAATAACTTTGGTAGATCACTGTTGGATTTTTGCTCTTATTTGATCTGAGTATTGTTAATGGATCTTGTATTAATGATTTGAATGGTGAATTTACATTTGTGTCTCCCCAGGGAAGTAGTGTCATTGACTATTTTATAGTCTCAGATGAACTGTTAGACAAGTGCGAGTTAAAAGTTGGTGACACAGGCTATATTCCTGGCATCTGCCAGTTGAACTAGCTTGGAGAAACTGTGTGTATGAAGATAGTGCTCCCCAGCTACCACAGTGTGAACATAAAGAAGAAAAGATAGTATGGTCTGACGAGCACAGCGGAATATATAAAGAAGAGTTAGAGTCTGATGAATTTAAAGAGTGTTTAAAACACAGCACAACGACATCTCGCTACTGATGTTAACAGAGCCATAGAATGTTTAGTAAATGCAATGTATGCGGCTGCAGCATGTATGGTTAGGAGAGTTGGGAGAAATAAAAAAAACAATTTAACGACTGGTTTGACATTGAGTGTGAACAAAAGAAAAAAAATAGTCGTCCGGCTTCTTAGGTCTTATCGGAGAGCTAGATCACCTGAATATAAAGCATTGCAGAAAGATGCCTATGTAAAAGAAAGAAAAGAATATTCTCAGATGAAAAGAGAGAAGAAGAGAGAGTATGATGAAACTAGAATTAGAAAGCTCAAAGAGTCAATCAAGGATCCGAAACTTTTCTGGGCAACTATAAGAGCTGTTAATAGGAAGATGATGATTTTTAATGACATAAGCCATCAACAGTGGTATGATCATTTCTTCAATGTCTTCAATAGTTTCGAAAGTACATCAGTACATGAAACTGTTGAACATGAAGAACTAGAGGAGGAAGAAAAAAAAAACGAAGAGGCATTGTTTCACGATCCAATTACTAAACAAGAAGTAGCTGATGCGATAAAAAATCTGAAAAGTGAAAAAAGTGGAGGGTACAGACAAAATTGTAGGTGAAATGTTTAAACATTCAAATATGAAAATGGTGGACTTTCTAGTCAAATTGTTTAACACTATTTTTGATAGTGGAATGTTCCCCCAAGAGTGGTGCAAGTCTATAATAATACCAATTCATAAAAAGGGTGACGCAAATAACCCGGATAATTATAGAGAGGAGTAGCTTTAACTAACGTTATAGGTAAAATCTATACAAGCATTTTAAATAAAAGATTAACTAAATGGGCAGAAAGGGAAGCAATAATTATAGAAGAACAAGCAGGTTTTAGGAAAGGCTACAGCACCATAGACCACATTTTCACTTTATATGCACTTGTTCAGAAGTATCTACTCCAAAATGCTAAATTATATGTCGCTTTTGTTGACTTTAAGAAAGCTTTCGACTCTGTAAACAGGAACATCCTCTGGAATATTTTGAGAAAAAAAATGGCATTAAAGGGAAAATGTACAAGGCTCTTAGTGGAGTGTATGTTTCGGTAGTGGCTTCCGTGCGCGATAAAGGCGAATATTCAGATAATTTCAATTGTCCTCGTGGCGTTAAACAGGGATGCCTACTAAGCCCTCAGCTGTTCTCATTCTTTATAAACGAACTAGCGATAGAAATTAACAAAAACGGCGGCAGGCACGGTATTCAAATGATACCTGGTACAGTCGAAATCTTCCTGATGTTGTTTGCAGATGATGTTATTTTACTTTCTGATACCACCGTTGGTCTACAGAACCAGTTGACCACTCTCAAAGAGGAAGCAGACCGATTACAGTTAACTGTTAACCTAGATAAAACAAAAATTATGGTCTTTAGAATGGGGGGTCATCTTTCCAGACATGAAAAATGGTGGTGGTACGGTAGTGAAGAAGTAAGAGTGACAAATAGTTACAAATATCTTGGATTAACATTCACAACTAAGCTAAGTCTTAATGCAGGACTGACAGAAGTGTGTAGAAAAGGGAAAAAAAAAAAAAAAAAACGTGATTGAAATTCTTAAGTCATTAAGGAAGTTGAATTCCATTGAACCATCAATATTTTGGAAACTTTTTGACACTCAGATTACTCCATATTAACGTATGCAGCGGAAGTGTGGGGTACTCTTGACATCAACCAAATTGAAAAGGTACACATTTGCAATTAAACGTTTCATAAATGTCCCATTACATTCTTCTAACAAAATGGTTTACGCAGAGTCGGGGAGATATCCCTTATATATATGCACTTATATTAAATGTATTAAGTATTGGCTAAAAACTTCTGAAATTACCACAAACAAGACTGTGTAAGTAAGCAGGCATACAAAATGTTATTACAACAACATGAGAATGGGAAGTTTAACTGGGTGTCCAAAGTAAAGAAATTCTTGACGGAAAACGGGTTTGGTGTTGTTTGGTTAAGTCAAGAAGTAGGGAACGATAAACTGTTCATTTCTGAATTGAAAGATAGACTGGTGTGTATGTTTCAACAAAACTGGCATTCTAATATGGAAGGAAATGATAATATATGAAATGTTTCTTTCATTCAACAGCAACCTGCAAGCTGAAAAGTAAAAGTACCTATCAGTAGTAACAGATAGATGGCATAGAACTGTACTTGCACGTTTTCGAACCA
>JADBJO010003635.1:222500-227500 GCA_016801955.1 Conus betulinus | reverse complement strand
ATTGTTCTGTTTAACGTCTGTTCACTAAAAGTGACATTAGACGGTGGGAAAGGATGGGGGAGAAGGGAAGGGAGAGTGGGAAAGAGATGACGGCATGCACAAGTTTGATATGAATGTACGTGTGTTTGTCGGTACTTGCTTGAGTATGTACAGGTGTTTACAATCTAATCATTTGCATATGGAAAATGGATTTAAAATGTTGGATAATTATCAAACAATGAGTATCAAAGCTATGAACATTTGAAAATCAATGAGAGACTCTACCAAATATAAAGTAACAATAATGCATCGAATTAATAAATAACACACTAAGAAAACAACAGCCAACACATGCATTTCTCTCTCTCTCTATATATATATATATATATATATATATAGTGTGTGTAGCAGTGGATGTGCGTGTGTGTGTATGTATGTGTGACTGTATGCGAGGCTTTATATGTGTGTTTTTTTGTGCATGTCATTGGGTGTATTCACGCATTCGTGGATGTGCGCACACATTCGTGGATGTGCGCTCTGAGTGTGTGACTGTATGCGAGACTTTATGTGCGTGTTTTTGTATGTGCACGTGTGTGTGTGACAGAGAGATTGAGGGGTGGGGAGGAAATGAGCCAAAAAAAAAATCTCAGTACTTTAATGATACAGCAAATACGTAAACTGCTCAGACACATAGTTCCTGTTCTAACTCGAATTTAACAAAAATACATGATTTCTGCCGTTTCATTTCTAAGACAGGAAAAAAAAAAAAAACGAGAATCATCAAAAGCAAATATAGGAGTGTTTAAAACATCTTCGAACAGGCTGTGCGAACAAACACATATGTGATAAATCATAGGCTGCGCGAACAAACACATATGTGATATCACATTTTCAAAGCTATTTTCGTTGCCTGTTCAGCTTTCGCTCGACGATTCAGTTTCACATTCGAGATATTTCCAGTTGATCTCCACCCAAGTGCAAAGTATTCTTTTTGCAGTGAATATACATTTTTAAATTATTCATAATTGTCTGAGAAACAAAAGCAATATTAAAAAGGTACTTTGTAAATTTTCTTTACTAATAAAGCGATAATTTGTTATGAAAGTACAAGGTATTTTCAAACAATTCTTGTTTTAACGGTATGAGTTTTCATTTATTTGTGTCGCACAAAGTATGGGGAATAATACCTTTTCACTTCAGAGCCAAAGAAAATTACAGCTTTTCATCATGGGCCTACCTGCTTAACTATTGTAACAATCGCTCACAAAAAACACATACACAGCTCAATCTTATTTCGCCTCCGCCCACTCCCAGAGTCAAAATGGAGCGACTGATGGCGGAGAACGAAGCAAAGTTTAGAAAGGGTGGGGTTAGTTTCGCACACACGACTTCCATTTGCCCAGCTTATTCTTCCAGTTCCAATTAAAGTAAAGCGAACGCCTTGCTTTAAGTCAAATACGATCTAACCTTTGTTTGTTTTTTCGTATCTTAAATGCCCTGTGGAAGCACCTAACCCTTTCTAATATACCAAATAACTGTCATTCAATTTCGATCCCTACTGGCATTTAGTTAAATGATTTCTGACGGAACCCTTCAGCTTACTCCATGTCGACTGGAATTCTGCATGCGTCACACCCGTCATTGTTTTAAACATACAAAGTGAGTAAACTGAAATAATGAGTTATTGAAACAGCATAGGCAAGCAGATAATGCATGACACCAACAGGCTAGGTGCCTCCACATTTCCTGCCCTGACACAGCTGGGCCACTCATGAAGTTTTTCCCGGTTCTTTCGCCACGCACGATGTTGCGATCGTCTGCCATTTTGAAACGCCTCGCGACTGACAAGAGCTAGGCCTACATCTCTTTCGAAAATACAGTTGAGGAAAGCGTTCAAACGCTGGACGGAGATTAATCAAACAGGCTAAACTAAGTAGGCTGTAAGTCCGACAGTCTTTCGATTTGAGAGGTCTAAATTGTGTTTAAATGCTGCAGTAAGTCTGGGGTGGAACAGATTTGTTTCAGGCGTTTCTTTTCCATCTTTTTTCATACACCACCACTGTAGGCCTCGGCCTAACAGAAATTAAAGAGCCAACTCGTACGTGTTGGCAGACGTTTAACGCACGCGTTCCGCGACGCAAATTTCCGAAAGATCAAAAACTGCAGGATGGACATGGATGGTACATGAACAAAAAGCTTTGAAATGCTCACAATTTTGAATCTTGTGGAAACAAATGAGAACGGAAAGAGTTAGATCTATTCTTTTATTCTCGGAGTGGTTTCATAAATGTTCATGCGCGAATCAACTAGATGACGGTGCCCAAAAGTGGTCGGCCAATCGTCCTACAAAGAATGCTTGGAATACCTACTTTAGAAGTAGGTATTGTCGGTGTCGTATCGACCACTGTTCAGTCCGTCCGTGACCAGACCCAGTAGGAACAGTTTTCGTCAATCACAGTTTTACAGTGTCTTACCGACGCGTGCCATCAGAGCAAGACATAATGTCCCCTTGGATCAGACAAACGAAATGGCGACTGCTCGCTCTCGCGAAGTTTACACGAAATATTGTGACGTCAGTTAATAACCAGCCTTTTCGAATGTTATTATTTACCATGTTTCAGTGTTGATAACCATCCTGTTTTAGTTTTGATAACCAGCTATTCCTTGTGTCGATAAGCCATCCTAATTTGATGTTGATACCCATACTTTTTGCCTGGTTTAGTGTTGAAAACCTGCCTGTTTTAATGTTGAAAGTCAGCCTGTATTAGCATTGATAACTTAGTATTAATAACTATCCTGTTTTTTAGAGTTGATTACCTGTCTTTTTTGTAGTATTGACTGTCAGCCTATTTTAACGTTTACAACCCAGTCTGTTGTAGTGTTTTTTATAGCACCTGCCTAATTTTCCGTGTTTGGCAACTAAGCTTACTTAGTTTAGTGTTGAAATCAGTCTATTAGTTTGACAACCAGCCTGTTATAGCGTTGACAGCCGACCTGTTTTACGGTTGCGGCTGCGCAAGTGCTTGTGACATTTGTGCTGCCATAATTCAATTTACCGACGTGGATCACGGAATCCTGGGCGGGAGGCGAAGGGGAGGATGGGGAAAGAGGTGTGTCCCGATCATGTACATCTGTTGGAAGGTTTGACCGTTAGCAGGTGTGTACATGCAGTTGGTGTGGAAGATGGGGGGGGGGGGGGGGGGGGGGGGGATCCAGCTCCATCAACCAGGTATGGTCGGGATTCAAACTCTCAGGCTTTGGACTCCAAGTGCGGCAGTGCAGTAGATGGTGAATGTACTGACCTGTTGGTAGGAGGCCCGTAGGAATAAAATCTTACGTCGTCCGTCAACATCATTATCGGATACATTTCCCTTCAGCAAAGTGCAGCCTTCTGGATTAACATGTGATTAGGATATAGGTCTAAGACACGTATAACTCTCCTTTTTTTGTACTCCCAATTCTTATAGAACAGGGAGTACTTTACAATGGGAACGAAGAAATACTGTCTGTGTGTCTGTCTGTCTGTGTGTCTGTCCGTGGTCAAAATGTTTTCCATTCGCTCCACACAAAACTTCTGGGCCGATCTTTCTGAAAATTTTGTACGTATGTTCATTACGGGTCACGGATGATGCCCGATTTTCTATTTTACCAGTATAACCGTTACCAAAGGCTATAACGGCCCAGAACGGTTTTTTCTTTCTTTATGAAATATCTCAGAAAGTACTTGACATGTACGGTTGACATGTACACGCGTATTCAAGATAAAGTGGGAGTACGTTGTTATGTTTTGCATCTTGTTTCTTTCTCAGATGATGACAATCGTAGTGGAAAAAAAACAAACAAACAAAACAAGAAACAAAAACAAACAAAACAACAACACAAAAAAGAACATTTTTCTTCTTTCTTTTCTCTTCATTTATTTCTTTTTCTTTTTTAACCGAACAGGATGCAAAGACACTCGGAGACCACCCAGCACATTCCAGCTCCTCCTCCATCATCGACACGGCCATCACGTCACGTCCCTCACGCTTTCCATGCCGGCCAAAACTATCGACTCGACCAAGACCAAGATCACCAAGCTGTGGCAATGGACAGACCCCACCAAGTCGTCCCCGGACGACCTGGAAACCACGCAGTCCGACACATCCGTCCAGAATGGACGAGGGCAAGAGGTTGACAGGGTGCATGTAGGTGGCAAGGTGTTCTTCGTGTGTGACAACACACCGCCTGCTAACTACTTCCTCTTCATGAAGGCTTTCCTGCGCCGCTACGGCTTCTTCCTCACGTCCTGGAGTCTGCCAGCGAAATGGGCCAAGGTATGTATACACACACACACACACACACACACACACACACACACACACATATATATATATATATATATATATATATATATATATATATATATATATATATATATTTTGACAATTCAGTAGTGGGAGAGAAAACAAGTGCATGCTAACAATTCTTCCATCGTTATGATAATGACTTGGCAAAAATTCGAAGAAAGGAGGGAAAAAACACGGGGGGTGGGGGGGAATAAAGAAAAATAAAATGAAAAGTCAGGGAAATACAAGTATAACATCCTCCACTACCAGCCTATGAAGACCATCGTCATCCATCTTGAAGACAGTACCATCCATATTGCCTGCTCCTGGGCCTTTCGTCCGCTGGATCAGACTCGTCAGGGAGGCACTGCTAATTGTGTTTGTTGTCCCTTGGCATCAAGTGGAGAATTTCCATAGTCCACAATTCCATGGTATTCTCACCGGCAAGGGTCCCAAAACGGATTCCAACGGCATCCCAAAGCAGCCAGTGAAGGGTAGAACAGAAAGTGTCTGAGGTGGAGGGGGGGGGGGGGGGGGGGGAGGGGCTGGTTGGGAGTGGCAGCGCTCTGAGATCTCTGTCAATGGTGGAGTTCAAATCCTGCCAGTGTCTATCAGACAAACTGCCATTTTTTTGCTTCCCCATCTTAATAAGGTGTCGTTCTGGTGGTGTCAGGATAGCACTGTGTTGGTCCC
>JADBJO010003635.1:187500-217500 GCA_016801955.1 Conus betulinus | reverse complement strand
GCAAGATGACTTGGGGGTGGGATCTCTCCCACCCCCGCTTTTCTTTCTATCATGAGTCAGAATAAGCATTTGAAAACTGGTTGGATTGTGGTTGGTTATAGAGCGAGAAAGGTGAAGTTCTTTTCTGTGGAAATTCAGTAAAGAAAAAAAAATGAGGATGTGCCGATACCCCTGAACTTGTAAAGTTGCAGTTGAACAGGAGCCTCTTTCACTCTCAGGATTGTAAACAATCTTATTTCAAAGTCAGACTGCAAAATTTCAAGGACAAATGCACAAAAAAAAAGCCAAAAGACCTACCTCCCCTGGACCTTTAAGGATGTTAAGGCTATCCCATCATACCTTTTTTTTTTTTTTTTAGTCTGAGCCTAAACCTGGGCATTTAAAATAGTCCAGATGGATTTCAATATGTACATAAAACAGAGGACTTGCTCCATATCTTGCTAGGGTGCATGTTTTGCGTGTACGAGTGTGTGTGTGTGTGTGAGAGAGAGAGAGAGAGAGAGAGAGAGAGAGAGAGAGGACATTAAAGAAATGACAAAATGAGACCAAAAAAAAAAGAAACCAAAACAAACAAAACACACAGGGGGCTTTTACGAAGAAAATGTTTATTCCAGTGAGACCAACACATGATGATGAAGTGGAATCAAATAACCTTTCTTAAAGACATGATTTTGTTTAAAAAGTAATATTAACATAGAAGTATATTCACAATGTTAATAACAAGTGTTGATGATGAAATCCTCCTCTTTTTTTCTTCTTCATCATTAAAACCAGTTTCCCTGTGTACTGTGACATAATAACGCATCAATGTCTAGTCTTTAGGCACACTTCTAAAAACTTACCCTTCATTATCTTGCTTCAAATTCTCGCTATTGAAGTGCGTGTAATTCAGCTGGGAAAATAACATCACTGGTTAAAAAAAAAAAAAAAAAAAAAAAAAAAAAAAAAAGTGTAAACGTTTATAATTGGAAATCACTGAGCTCATCAGCACCAAACTTATTGCTTTATATGTCGAATGTGTGGAGAGCGAGCGAGAGACAGACAAAGAGCGAATATGAAAGTTGACATTATCAATGAACATAAGTGTTTGGAAAATCCATCTACCAGTTTCTCTTTCTTTCCATAACTAGTCTTATGAGGCACAAATATGGTCAAATATGTTCACTTAAAGACAAAAAAGAAAAGGGATAAATGCACTTGAAACAATGTCCATGTTACTTTCAAATACAACAGTCATCGTTTTAGAACCACACACACATTTTTTTTCTCTTAAAGCGCTTGTTTTTGAAACGTGACTTCATTTTTGCTGACATATTACACATCCGAAATTAGCCTAAGACAGGAAGACATACCAAAAACTACAGAATATGAGCAATGTGGGAAACAGAATCAGAAAATAAAAAGTGTTGCCCTTTACTATTTTTGTTTTCATTGGAGCTCACAGCAGATACAACATCCATGCACACATTCTATAAAATCCAGACAATATATGTGTACACATCTGAAACGCCCCCTCCCACCTTTTTTTCCCCCAACATACCCATGCACTCCATAAGAGCAAACAAAGACAATCATTACAACCAGAATCCACAACTTTATCGACTCTTCCTACAGACACAAGAGGCTGAAGGGGAAAAAGAATTGCAACAAATGCAGTCATTCTTCTTTCAGCTTTGCTTTTCAACATTTGTACCATTAAAATCAAAATTGGTTCACAGATCGGGCTGGGCAAGCAAGCTAGTTGCCTCATTCCAGAAATACAATGAAAAAAAAAAAAAAAAACATAAATATCAAGTCAAGGAGCTTAAAGCAACACAGTGGACAGTATCAAAATCTGATTTTTTTTCCAAACTTGCCTACCAAGCCGAAAGTCTTCTTTCACCATGGTAAATTTCCATGGTTAACAGAAGCATTGTTAACTTGCAGCTTACAGTGAGTAAATCGTTTAGTTCCAGTCATTCATAAAATTTCATCATCCAAGTTTTCATGCATTTATGTATTAAACACAGCCCCCCCCCCCCCCCCCAAAAAAAAAAAAAAAAATATCAATCATTTGATTGTAGAGTTGTTTTGTTTGTAGATGGTTTCATTTCAAGGTGGCTGCTACACTTGGCACTATGATTTCTTATTAGGTTGGAAGGCAATGCTCATGCTTTCTCCATGAGCAAGCTGATCGATTACTCAGAGTCATCCAATCCTGTTTTGTAGGATTATTAGTTAAATCAACAAATGTTTCTTATCCCCTGAAATTCTTCAAGCGGACACCAATAAGACTAGTCAACAGAAGAAAGGATGGATTATGAACCAATGAATGCGCAGTCATGAACAAAGATTCTTTTGCACCGAGTATGTACGACCTACATACCACAATGACGGAAAATATCCACATATATGAAATACCACGAGAACTCCTTCCACATTATCCCGGCCAGTGAGGTGAAATACACTGTCATGCCTTTTAACTCTCTACAAATACCACTGAAACAGGCTTCCTGAAAGCCTGTCATGCTGAAGCCATGCCAGCCAGTTACACATCATCGACAGTATCTGGTTTTGTTTTTCAAATTCTTGGGTGTTTTTTTTTCTAACATAATGTCCAAACCTGGTCCTAGCCCTGCGGAATAGATACCAGTCGTGAAAGAAATGTATTCTATGAGTGTTTAAGTGCCTGTGAAGTGGCGCAAGTGTGATCATGATCATGCTTGTATTAAGTGCGCTCATTTCTCCAGGCTGTAATCCCGTTTCAAATACATGTGTAATGATTGTCTTGCAAACTTAAATGCTTCCTCTTCTAGCCAGACAGACACTACTGAATTCTAACCCAATAAATCACTATTCTTTCCATTCAAATAAAGAACTGTGATTTATTTAGGTTATTACAGAGTTGAGTTTGTATGGAAAGAATAGGACTAGTCACTCAATGGATTACAATACTCTTAAAAAACCAGGCCAAGGAAAAATGACGATGGATAGAAGGAATAGCCATACAACTGATCAATCTTTGCACATCTGGAGGGAAAAAAGTAGAAACTGGCACTAAAACATGCTCAGTTCTCACACTCCAGTGTACATATGACAGGGAATTCACAACGCATAATCAAAACATCTATTACAAAAACAAACAAACATGAGAAAAAGAAAACAGTGAAGACCAGCATTTTCCTGAGGAAGGAAATCCAGACATCCAAACTGCCAACAGATGCAGTTAATAACTGAAAATCCTCACTCAATCTGTACACTTTCAAGACAGCTTGGTAGGGTAGACGACAGGAAGAGACGGAACTGGAGGAGGAGATATACAGAAAGGAAAAAGAGGGGTCGGTGGGTCAGGAAGGGCATCGGATGAAGGGGATATGTGGGAAGGAAGAGTGAGAAAAGGGATAGGGAGACAGAATGTCATCAAACGGAGAATAATTAGGGTAGGTGAAGACAGGCACACAGGCTGCATTCGCTTGATCCATACTGCACTGTGAAAAAGACGATTAGCCTTCCAATGTAAGGGTACATCATACTTGTTACTGTGCATCTCCATATTCTAGACCCCCCCAAAACACTCCTCGCTTCAGTCATAACCCGACAAACATCCCACATCTTTCCAAAACCCTTATCTTCAACCACTATAACAGCGTATAAATCTAGTCTGTCTACACTGCCATACTTGAACACTCAAGTGACAAGTTGTCCAATGGCGCTGGAATCATTATTTCATACTGAATCAACGTACCAGATAATAAATTGTCCTTCATTATTAGTACTACACAAAAGCAAAGAACAACAAAAATACCTACAACAAAAGAAAAATATGTGCAAGCCTAAAATACCTACAACAAAAGAAAAATATGTGCAAACCTAAGGCCATCCCCAATAAAATCCAGATATTTCAAAAGTGTGACAGAAGTACAACATTAACTCTTTTTGAGTGCTGCCAGTATCTTCTTTAGTCTCAAGTACGGAATCCACGAGAGATTTAAACACATAATCTGGTTGCTAAAAGATCTTTCACCTGTTCCCATCTGAAGTGGTACATCATTGACTGTGGATGCTAAAGTTCACATTTTCTTCTCATTTCATTATCACAGCAGATCCACCCACATAGATTCGCCTTCCAGGGGGGAAAAAGCCTAAACACTATCCAAGCTATTGATGTTAATGTAAAGAACAGTTTGAACATAGTCATAAATGAAATAAATAGTAACCACCCTCCCCCCTCTTCCCCATCCCCTAAACACACACACACACATGCAAACACTCGCACACTGAAGAAGATAAAACATTCAACACCTCATTAATCAAAATTTATTTTAAAAAAAAAAAAAAAAAAAAAAAAAAAAAAACATATCTGCACATAAAAAAAAACCAACAAAAAACGTATTCCATCATGATTCTATGTATAAAACTAACCCCAGAATCCAATTCTGCATAAAAACAGTAGCTGATGCGAGTCACCTCAGAACTGAACATTTTCGACTTCGTTCATCACCTAATTTAACTTCAAGTCAAAATCTTTGTGAAAACCCAGCAGATACTAACAACAATGGCAGCTGATTTAAGTCTGACACTTGTGTCATATCTGTGTGTATTTTTTTGTAACTGGTGAAGGAATGCTAAAGCAGACACACAAACAACAATGTTGCTACTTTACTGTTCATCTTGGTTTCAAGCTGGTAATTGTGAACCCTTGACAGAGATCAACTCCACACCAAGTATCCTAATGCAGGCTGGATTTTTTCCTCCCCTCATTTTTAGCTTTTTACAGCTCCCTGAATGCTTGTATGGATTACAAGATTTTTCAAGTGCCTATCTCATCTCCTGCAAGCATTTGCACATGAAGTGAATCACAGGTTTGTACATCTGCCCGAGTATTGATCTGGAAGATGGGGAAAACAACAACAAAAAAACAAGTTTCTCACTTCATCTATCATGTGTTGTCAAGGTTCAAACTCAAATCCACTGACACCGAGAATCAAGTGGTCTGGCCTCTCAAATATCTTGATCCATAATGTTTGTAATTTGCATTTAAATAAATGAATGGTGATGTCCATACTTCACAGTTAAATTTGCCTGGAAGTGTGTACGAGTATTTTTGGGGGAGTTGTTTTTTGCTAATGTGTACCATACTTTATTTATTGATCATCGTCCATCTGTGCTACAGTCACATCAATCTCGTTTTCCCTGCTCACTCAAGAAAAAGGAAATTTTCATTCTAAAATTACGTTTAACATACTTACCGTGGCTCACTAATGCAATAAGCGGCAGAAATTTATGATTTTATACTATAGGCGACTCCAAACCTTTATTTTACACACTGAAGTGAAAAAAAAGGAAACCTTTATAAAATACATCAACATGTTTTAAATGAAATGGAATCTTTTGAATTTGTACAAAATCTACCCCCACTCCCACAATATCACCTCGATTATTGTACACTATTGAACTTAAAAATTCATCCAAACAATCTCGCAAACTAGTCGTGGCTTGTAAGAGTTTGACATGGGACACCCTAAAAATAAATGTTCTTGACTCTTTAAAATGATCTGGTTCGAAATAAACATATACTTTTCAGTTTGTACACTATCCCATTAGTTTTGATCATTACTACTCTAAAATGTTTCCTGCTGTTATTGTTTTCTTCTTGTCTACTTGGCCAACCTAGTCATTTATTTACTGATTTTCCAGTTCCATTTAATCTTAATTCAACTTCAGTTTGTATGTGGCCAATTAGTTGGTTACATGAACATGGAATGATCAACAAAATTAAAATCAGAAGAAGAAAAATTTCTTTTCAAACACATGCACACAAACATAATCAAACACACACACACACACACACACACACACACACACACACACATGCACACACATGCACAAGACCAGCAGACTCCAGTACACTATGTCATTTGTGATGTTCCAGATTTACAACACTCAGTACCTTGGAATCCGAACTCAAAAGGCATGTAAGCCCTTAAACCAGCAAATGAAGCAATAAGAAAAAAAAAAAAAAAATTGCCATGAATAAAAAGTGACACAAAACGCACCTGCAATGACATTCACAATAATATCTATATGTACACACAACACAAGCAGCCAGTCACCGACTCAGATCCACTGTGTCTAGCAAAATCACACATCTCAGCTCTGCTCCGGTTTGTGCTTTTTGGCAGGAGGCCCGTCCTGGTCGAGGGAGGTTTCTGGTTCCAGCACAGGAGGTCCAGAGTCTGGGGACAACACAATGAATTCTGTCAACAGTCTGAATACACTGATTTTATGGCTCAGGAATGCCAGTCTCCATGCCCCCCCCCCCCCAAAAAAAAAAAAAAAAAAACTTCAGACCCCTCTACCTCTTAAAAGGCAGAAGATCTGATGAAACAGTTCTGGAGAAATTTGGAGAGGGAGAGGGGGGGGGGGGGGGGGGGGGGGGGAAGGAATCTGACAAACATACATCCAATACCACCACAAGATCTAACAGGTCAACACAATATTAAACAAAGGAAAGGGTAAACAAACTAACCTACGGTTCACGACTCTCACTCCCCCCTCCACTCATAGAGTGCTGTCCCTGGAAAACTTCTGTAATCAGTAGCAAACTCCACTTTTTAAAGGCAAACAAAAACACAAGGAGGGAGAGAGAGAAAAAAAAAACTGGGCAGTATTGTACTGTAGAGAGATATTCTCCTCCAGGGGATGAGCCTAAATGTCACTGAGAGAAATCCGTCATGACCTTGAGGTTAAGCATTAACGACAATGTAATTCAGTACGTACCATTTGTTTCTTCACTTTGGCTTTCCTGTTTAGCTTTCTGCTCCTGCTCCTCTCTCACCATACTCATTGCTGTAACACAAAACCCAGTAGCTTTCCAAGTTTAACATGCACTGTGAAGCATCTGAAATTGCCAGAAATAAGCCAAACGTATCCATTTATATTTCATACAAAATGCCTTAGACACAAAACAATCATAAAAGTTAACATTCAGTTACACCAATCGCTAAAAGAGAAAGAAAAGAAATAGTACATACACACATATCTTGATCACCATTTCTGATGCAAAATCATTTCTTTCCTGGACTTTCTTCTTTTTGCTTCCTCTTGGATGAATGAGACTGCTGAAAATGATTACTGTGTGTGTGCATATATTTGCGCACGTTGTGTTGTTCATTTTCTGTTTCAAGTCTCACTCACAACCTCTGGAAAGCCGAATTCTGTATGATCCTTCCTTTAACAACAGTCTGATCCTGTCAGCTTTCCTGAGGGTTCAAGGCCTTGAAAAGAGGTTTTAGCGAGATTGAAAGAAATTCAAGGTGTGTCAGACGACAGGGCAACTGTGTTTGTAACATGCTACTTTGTTTATTAACGGCTGTGCAAAGCTGAGGTCACAAGTTAATCACAGGCCAATCAGAAAAATTGTAAACAGTTGGCAACACATTTAAGCAGACTTTTTGAATCGGAACATGTTTCACATACATACTTGTAACAACACAAGAATGCTTTGATTACTAACTTTTTAATTTTTTCATGACAGACAAGGTATAACCAACCATTTCCTTTGGTGGCGAATGATCACAAAAATTTTTCTTAACCCAATGCTTACCGTCGACCTAGACTGACCGCAAGATTTCCTCCTGAATACCAGATCGACTGAGATCGACCGCTGAATACTAGGTCAATGACTTTCGCCTTCACCATCGCATATCCCAGAATACAACTGCGACAGAAGAGTCTTCTGGTATGGAAGTTGCTGGACTCCATTTTGTTTTTTGTTGCTTAAGTTTAGGTGGAGTAGTTTCGCTGCTGTAAATTTTCAAAGTTTGGCTGTTTTTTTTTTTTTTTTTTTGTTTTTTTTTTAAAGATTTTCTGGGAAAATGGTGGATCAAATAACTATGCAACTTGCAGAATTCATTTTCTGAAGTGATATTGATGAAGAGAGCGTATTTGCAGGCTACACGCTTGAAGAAGATTTGAAGCAAGACAATTCGGATGTCATTCTTGACCTAGTTATAAAGAAAGATCGACTGGTGACTGATTTTGAGGCCTGAACTGATAATGATTCAGGCGATAATATAACGACGTCGAATAGCCCATTGCTGCTGGGCCCAGCCCCCCTCAAAAAGAAAATTCAAAAAAACAAAACTTGCTAGAGATTCTTTAATTGTTGATTAGAGTGGTTGGCTACAAGAAGTGAAGCCCCAAAAATGTTTCCCTTGTTTTGATAGCCAGGAAACCGGGTCAGTCAGTGGGTCTGTCCCATGATTTGCCTGTGGGAGCATCACCTTTAGCCTTTTGATTTCAGAAGAATTTTGGCAGACTTTCAACGAGAAACAAATTTATTTGCTGCACTTTTAAAAGCAAACAGAAAAGAAATAACATAAACTCTGGCCTGAAATAAAAACTGCTCGTTTATCAGAAAGCAAAGAGAGACGGTCAAGAGGTACATGATCACCACAGTGTGTGTGTGTCAGGGGGAGGGGGGGGGGGGGGGGGGGGGGGGGGGGGGGTTGCTCAGTGCACTTGTGCAAAAGCACATTTTTGCAGAATTCCATCACTATCTGAAGTCCAGTATTCAGTAATCTGTTCTTTGTTGTTTTTTTTTTCCCTCAGTAGTTATAAGACAAATCTTCTTGTATGTGATGCCTTCAGTTTAACAAAATGTTGAAGTGTGGGTTTTTTCCCTTTCACAACAAAAGTTGATTATTTAGTGTGCAGACCATAGAGTATGACTTTATTTTGTTCCTGAAGGTTTCAGTACTTTGTTTAGACTTGGAAAATCACTCTGTGCTCCTAATCCATGACATTCTATGGGTACAGTGAGTTCAGGGAAAATTGTTTTAGCATCGACAACACTGAAGTGCAGTTAATCTGTTAATTTTTTTTTCCTCGTGTACCAGTTCACTACATATGGGAAAACATGACTGTTTGCATGGAGTGATGTCTTTGATTTTTTTTCCATTACTTTTATAGAACAGATAAGTTAAAAACGAATTTTTTACTGAGGTTTCTTTATGGCAAATGTGTATGTGTTGCGGAGTTACCTCTCTTGGCATGGTATTCACAGTCATATAGCACAAAGTCATGCAGTAGGCAGAAGGTTATAATCTTCTTAACATAAACGCAAAAGGTCAAAACACTATTGTGACACCAAAAAATATGAAATTTTCACTGCCTAACGCGAAAATGTCCCAATTTCCTTGTTCTCAAGCTCTTTACATCAAAAATACCATCTCCTTTACCAAAAAAAAAAAAAAAAAAAACTTTACCAAAAAAAAAAAAAGAAAAAAATCCATAACACTTAAATCTTAAGTATGAAACATGATTGCATACACTCATTGGTGGAGGGAGAAACATGAGAATTTTATTTCCGACGGCTGTCACCTGTTTATGACACGGCTAACAAGATGAAAAAGTTGACCAGCATCTATGGTTTTATGTAACAACACTGGTCATTAAAGAGGTTCACCATCTCCTTACTTTGGGTGATGTCCCTTTGATCACGATAAATGGTAACAGTGAAGAGAACGAAAAAACAAGCAGTATGTTATGTTGAGATTTGCACAGTAATTTCTTGTCACTATGTGCATTTCAAATTTGGACAAGAGGAATTTTATCCACCTGTTTTTTTGTTGTTGTTGTTTTGTTTTGTTTTGATTTTTACAGAGAAAAGAGAACCGATACTTAAAACTGATTTTGAACTGATCACTGAAAGTCATACAGTCTATGGACTTCAGTGATTCCCCGTTTTAGGTGGAGTTCAGAATGTGCATAGTGGTTGCAAATCCAAACCCTACTTCTAAAACATTAGAAAAATGGCTAACACACACATTTTTATTGAACAAAGGTGTCCTAATGTCTTTTTAGGTGAAGGGGGAGAAGAAAGGCATATGGGGTGGGTAAACACTGTGTTGGGCAAATGGTATGGGATGCTGTTTACCATGTCTCTCTTAAATTGCATACTAAGATGCAAAATAAAGTTGATTTTGCAGTTTTCATTTATTCTAAAATAAAGATTAATGAAAGATGCCCAAGAATCACAATGATACATTCTATATTTTGAGATCCTACAGCACCTTTAGACCTTCAGTCCTTGTGATTCTGCAAATCTGCTTCTTTAGAGCCACCTGCCTTACTGATGTTCACCGAGCATGTGAACCATTTACAGTGAAGACTTGGATACCTCCCCATTCCCCCCTCTCTCCCCCAAACCCCCATTCACAAAGCTTGCCTACCATCCCCAACCAAACAGCTGTCACTACTTGAACATGTCATGACATTAAATGTAACTTACACTGAGGCAATTCATTTCATAGCTTGGAAATTCTGTAATCTTCCAGTTTTCCCAATGTTCTGCTTATTTTTTTGTGAACAGCACCTACTTACCCCTGAGTAAACTTTGTAGTACATATTAGAAGCAGTGAAACTCGTTAAATGGATGTTTCTGGATTTTCTACCTATTTCTAGCATCCAAGACCCAGTTTTGATGTTTCATAAAGAATCCATTTTTTATCCAAGAACACTTCAATGGATAAAAGCTACTAAAGGGGTCCACAATCTATGTCAGACAAGATTTTGTCCGTTGTGATTAGAAAACTGTAATTCTAACGTACACAATCTCAAAACTGATGAGCTGAACAAAAACGACTGATGAATGTGTCTGTTATTCACCTTAATTCGTAGGTTAGATGACACTTTTAACCCTTACGCCGACATCGCCGTTTCGCAACAAGACTGACCACCGATGTCGCCAAAAGGCGACCACTAGGGTTACCCAACTTCCGATACTCTCACAATCCAAGTTCATGAGATGGAAAGCTAGCTGCTTGCTATACACGTCATAGCTGGGGGATGGTCTGGCCCCTGCTCACAGCCATTTGCTTTGTCAGAACACTGTTCAGTTACATGTTTTATCAACTTTATTCCGATTGTTTTTCCATTCACTATGACATCACCATCAAGCACTTTACGTAATCGATATTGCCGTACATTTACCACAGATCAAGTGCTGGGAATATTGAATAGATGGTCAATTGTTCCTAAAACAGATGAAGAAGACCCAGATAATCACAAGGAAACATACGATAGTGAGGGCTTGACCGAATTATTTCAACGTATGGGGGGACCGTGGCCAAATGGTTGGGAGAGAGACAGCTGACGGAGAGATATAAGACTATATGCCGGCTTACCGTGTGTGCCCCAGTGTTTTGGTATTGAGCCAGCCAGCACAGACTGACTGTTGACTACTATGCGAGGGAGCGAACTAAGACTTAAGGCAATGAACTTCACACACACGCTGTGGGCTGACACTTGCTGGTCAAGGCTGAAGGGGGCGTGGCCGACTGACACATGAGAGGTGAGCAGTAGAGACGTATTTGAGTGGCATTATGATCAGCTGTATGGCTCTCAGGGGTTCAGAGACCAACAGGCACTTTGTTTTCATAGAAAAATATTGCTTTCAACTTTGAGAACAAAAGGGACGTACATGTGTGTGTGTGTGTGTGTTTCCCTGCTATTGGAGTAGTTGGATCTGTGGCTGTTTCCTCCATTTTTCTGTTGGATATACCATACTTCCTGGTCTTCAATTGTGAGTGGAGTATTTTTCCTCCCTTGTAGAGAGTTTGTTGACATGCTTTCTTCATTTTTTACGTTGAGAAGAAACATAATATTCATTTTTTTTTACTTTGCCTTTTTTTTTTTTGCACTTGAAATTACTAAAAATTTGAAACTGTTGTTGACTAACCATTACTAACATGTTCTGATATAATAAAAGTAGTGTTTCTTCTCCATTTTACAAAAATTAGCATGAAAATTGGTTGTTTAGTTCCAGAAATATCCACGTTTCACATATGCTGGTATAAAATAAGAGCTTTTTTTTTTTTTTAAATGCTGGCGATGTGGATTTATGCAAAACAGAATGTCTGGCGGTGAAAAAGGTTTTGTAAATTGTATATACTTTTACATACTTCACATGTACAGAAAACTTGTAAGTTTAATGGAGCATGGACAGTAATTACATTTAAGATGGCAGTTTTCAGTACTGTTTCAGTGCTTGAGTCGTATCATCTACATCACAGGAGTGTGCTGTTTTGATTACAGTCTCCGTAGAAAGAGAAAGAAAAACAGAAACTAAACACACACATTTGTTCTTCACTGAATCGTAAACACTGAACCATAGGTATTTCAAGATTATCAAGTCAATGATGAGTTTTGTCAATATTACTCGATTATTCCTCTCATACCTCAGCACACACGGCTTTACTTTTACTACCAACTTCACACACACACACACACACACACACACACGCACACACACACGCACACAGACACACACACAAACACACGCACACACACACACACACAAACACACGCACACACACACACACACACACACACACACACACACACACACACACAACACACGCACACACACACAGACACACAAACACACGCACACACACACACACAAACACACGCACACACACACACACACACACACAATAAGCTAATCTGAAAACTAACAGGAGTCACATCTGAACATTGTTCCTCACCAAGAGTGCATCATTATGTCAGACCTAGTTACCCCTCAGAAATTCTACGTGTAGGTTTGGGCCAAAAGTGTGTACAATTGTGCTTAAATGCGTAAGCTTTCGCAGCACAAAGTAACTGCCTTGGAAACAATACTGAATGCATTCAAGACATTGGAAACACTGAAAATTTATTATTATAAAAGATGTTTTTTCAAGAAAGGCATTACAGTGGCTTCATTCATAATCAATGATGTCAAACTAATCCAAGCTTCTTTCCAGCGTCCTCTAATGGGCAAAAGCCTTTGATCAGAAAATTAATAAGAACATTAACTTATGTGAATTTTTTATAACACTTTTAAATAACTCTCTCTTCACTTTTTACTATACTGATGGACATAACTGGAGAAAAAATCTTGATGTAATCTATTTCTTTCATATGCTACTTTGGGCACTTTTTCACTGTCTGTTGATAAGCTAAGCAGTCTTTCTGAAGAGCATAATAATCATGTGAATTTTATTTCAGATTTTGGTGATTTCAGCTCTTTTGAATTGTCAGCTGAAAGGCTGTGAACTGCATCTATGAAGAACAGTCATCATTCTTCAGGTTGAGACGACTTTCAAGAGTTTCATTGGACAGTGTGCTCCTTTGGGGATTTTGGAGTTTTTTTTTGTCCCCCTGCAAGAGTAGTTGATGTTCTAGTCTCTCATCAGAAGAAGTGCCAGCAGAACTCAACTTCACACAAAAGCTTTGAATGTTCATAGCCCACCATTTTCCAGAATCACTGTTTCCCTTGTGACTTTTGCTATCAATGTGCCGCGCTGAATGTCAAAACAACCGCTGTATGGTGCCTTGTGCGTATGTATCACCCTTCTTTGACGCAGTAATGAACTTGAACATTGTATGATACGCTGGTTTGTACTTCTGTTCATATTTCTTTTTCTTTTTGACCACAGCTTCCACCAATGAATCTGAATTTTCGTTGTCTGTTTCATGGGCGTGAGTTGAAGCTGAACGAGAAGCCATGTTGATATGCATTCATAGAGGAAGGAAGTGCGCATGCACCATGCGAACTTCTGAAAGTTGGACCAGAGTATAGCTGTCTCTGTTATGTATTAACTTTGAGAGGAAAAGCTGCCCACAAGGATAGTGTTGCTTTGCACTTCAGTTCAGTCACTGTCATGACACTAACATGAAAAGCACCTGCCATGCCATACATCACAAAATATACAATAAAATCCCCTCACAGTAAAACGCACTGAGTGGCTTATCTCGGCATAAAGGATCATTACTGACCTTCAGCTCTAGCACACCATTACCAGTCCAATACCATTCTACCCTGGTCGACTGCCAAGGCTGATCATCCATTTTTTTCTCATAAGAGAGTTAACTGTTAAGTTTCCCGTCTTACTGTGGGCAAGCTGAGGATAATTCCTGTCATGAAAGTTGCCGCAACAGCCAAGTACTTTGAAATGAACAAAGAAAAAGATTCAAAATTTCTTTTCAGCTTATGTTTAGTGCCACTTAGTACTGACAGTGATAGTGGACTATGGACAATTTAGCAGTCAAGGTGTCATTGAATCAGGAACAGCTCTAAGAGACAGTAGACTGTACAAGGGGAGTATCTGCACATGCTTCAAACTTCAGCGACAGTGTCTAGATGACAAGGAATTTGGAGTTGGTGTCAAGATGACATGTAACTTCCAGATTTTCTGCTATTAAGAGATCCCAGTAGTCAGTTACAAGCATCACAACACAGACAAATGCAGGGCAAACTACTTCCACTACCAGACTTTACGCGAATGTTGGGTATCGGACATTGAAGATTTGTTTAGCAACTTTTTTTTTTTTTTTTTTTTTTTTTAACTATACCTCAGTTGCAAATGTTCCATTTAAATTCTTTTACCACTCTAAACAATGAATCAGGTAGTCAATGGAATGTTACTTAAAAACTTTCACAGTTAGACGGTAAAGATAAATGACCTGACTCTATGCTTCTTCAAGGCTCCAACTTAACCTAGTATCACGGACGCTTAACTCACCAACTCTCATTTCTGGGTCGGCGTCATTGGAGTCCTGTGAGTATTCGGGCATGGTGTTGGACTCTGAGTTCTCTGGGAAGGACATGTTGGAATCTTCATTCAGGTTCTCGCTGTTGCTGCCCAAATGACCCCGTGGAGGCCTGGGTGTTCTCCTCTGTGTACACCGAGGATCCTGCAACACTTGCTCCATTCAAGATCAAGAGATCTACCGGCATCAGGTGTTCATACGCTTACCACTTGCCTGTCAAAATAAGCAAAGCGTGTGCATGCACACACACACACACACACACACACACACACACACACACATCGCAGAACTTGGTCATGGTCAGTAAAAATTCAAGAAAACTTGCCTAAAATTTTGTTAAGCTGGGGAAAGCTCGTGCATGTATCATTTGCACAATGTGTACCATATTTGCAGGTAACATTTCTATAACTTTTTTCCCTTAAATGTGTCTGAACTACAGCATGTTTATCTTTTCTAATAGATAAGGTGGAAGGAAGGAATCCAGTAACCCAGTACTGCAACCTTTCATTTCACACCTGAAAACATGCACACATACACAAAGACATAGAGGAAGTACATTCAAAGCTTATAAGGACCAGATCCTTCAACACACACACACACACACACACACACACACACACACACACACACACTAATAAAGATATTACTGCAAGCAGCGCTGGTTGACAACACTGTACTTTCAACCATAGACAGCAGGAATAAATCTCAACTTACCATTTGTAGATGCAGAAAATTCCTTGTTGATGTTTTCCTTGTCTACCTGACCTTTCCCTCCGCCACGCGTGTGCTTGACAGGAGCCGAGCGTATCCCCACTCGGGGCTGAAATGTTGAAGGGTAACTAGTCAAAATATGCATGCGTGTGCGCGCACACACACACACACACACACACACACACACACACACACACACAATACAAATATATACGTGGTAGCAATTCAAAACGAAAGTCCACTGACTATCCTCAGTATTATATGTCACTGTGCATAGAGTCTTCTTCACCCAATTCCACCACCCAGACAATGTCTATAATGCTGGAAGCCTGCTGACCAAAAGGACATAAGGTACTTTTTATCAAAGGCTCCTAGACTCAATTCCTGTTTCAGACCAGTCATTCATTTACTCACTGGAACACACCTGCCTGCTCCAAATAGAGCCTACTACTTTTCTGAAACTGTGGTGAAAGCCATCCGTCAGTACTAAATAAGACCAGACTGTCATGACAGCAGATTCTCATCAAATAGCAAGAAAATCTATAGACATAAATTGTTCTATAAAATCTTTTTTTAACGAGTTGTACTACAGAAAAAGGAGCGTTAATAATCCTATGCAAAGTAATCTTTCAAGCAATCCCAGTGAAACAAAAAAAAAAAGGAAAAAAATAAATAAAAAGCAATCTTATGTCTACCAAAGGATATGGGTCACACTAAAAAGCAGCTTTCAGTACAACTATATATTTTGTGTGTGCAAATCTTCTAGTTGTTATTGTTTTTCCAACTTTCTTTTTTTGTAACAGTCTTCTAAAACTTCGTTTCAAAAATACTTTTACACTGATCAAAAAGTAAAAAAAAAAAAAAAAAAAAAAAAACTTCTCTCTTTTTCAAATTTTGTGTGTGTGTGTGTGTGTGTGTGTGTGTGTGTGTGTGAGAGAGAGAGAGAGAGAGAGAGAGAGACAGATTTGTGTGTGTGTGTGTGTGAGAGAGAGAGAGAGATGCAACATGATGAAGTTCTGTATGAAGTTCATACAGAACATTAGTACAGAGGCTTAGTTCAAAGGTTTCTCAAGGTGAATTCATCAACTTGAAATCTCCTAAGCGCAAACAGTGCTACTGGCATAAAGGTTGATATCACATGCAAGTGTGCACATCATGGCGTAAGTCTGTGAAATATATCTGGCCAGTTTAATGTCTGCAATCATCCACACCATTCTTTTGATGTCTCTCAGGTGAAGCGAGTCTTTTGGGCCTTGGAAGTCAATGTTTGTTCGCGCAATCCATGCATGTTGAGTTTGTTTGTTTGTTTGTTTGTTGTCTTTTTTGTTGTTGTTGTTTTTTTTTTCAGCACTTACCATACATAAAATTTTTCATAAAGAAATGTTAACCCTTTTCTCTGAGCAAGGGGTGGTTGGGGGTGGGAGGGCTCTGTCACTGCATGACCTTCATATTTCTGCTAAATGACTGTCACACTGTGCTCAAATACAAAGTACTTGGGAAAGATGATGAAATACAGCCATCAAGACATCTGTTGGACTCTGCATCAGTGCATACTCCAACCCCGCGCTCCCACCCAAACCCTGATCATCCCCCCTACCTCCCCCACCTCCCACATGTCTCTAAAAAAAATCAAGGCTCTGTGTGTAAACATGAACATTTAACATAAAACACACCCACCCAAAAACCTCACTTTTCATCATTTTAAATTAAATTACATTTTTCATGAAACAATATACCATTCTGTGCCTGCAGGTTGGAACATGCACACACACACACGCACACACACACACACACACACACACACACATACTGTGTCATGTTTAGATATTATCCCCAAAGACAAAGTGAGAATACCTTAACATAACACCATAGTGGGAATTAAAACCTATGACATACATAAAACTCTCATCAAAAGAGTTAAAAGAGGTCTACCTGGCCGAGTAACAAAGAAGAAAATGATTAAAAAAAAAAAAAAAAAAAGAAAAAGTCCACAAGAGAAAGGTCAAATGGAAAGGGTAAAGATATGAAAGACCAGATTTCTGGCGTCCTTTTCTTCTTTGTTTCTTGTTGATATTATTCTGTTTAATATTCTATTTACTGACAGGTTTCTGGCTTCCTTTTCTGTTTTGTTTCTTGTTAATATTATTCTATCCTATATAATTCTATTTACTGTCTTTTTACCATTCTTAACAAATATTCCTTCATAATTTCTGTCACAATACTTTCATGAGTACCCAACAAAGGAAGAGACAAAGTACATCCATTCTTTCCTGTCAGCACAACAATGCTAGTAATTCGTAAAACATACATTATTATGAAATCCTTCCTTTTTCACCCATAGATATACAAGAAACGATGGTAGTCTAATAAGCAAATATAAAATGACAAATAAAGCAAATTGGGAGAGCTAAGAAGGAGACACACAAATGGAGGAGAAACATACACACAAACACACACACACAAAGTACACACACATATCGTCTCACTATACATGTGTCCAAGTCCCTGAGCCTGTAAATGTCATGTACATTTCACTTCTCTGAAGTTGGAGTATGGCTGCCTTAATGGCAGGATAAAAAAAATGGTCATACACACAAAACTCCACTCCCTTTGTTGGGTAGATGGGATTAATCCTTGCCTGTCTATACAGGGAGTGTCCACTGGAGTATTACTATTACTATTTAGCCTGCGTACGCAGGGAAAAAAATGTACATTTCATGCACTTGCAAGAGATTAAACACAGAATCAACAGCACTGTTACCTGATCAACAAATTCAAGGGTGATGGTAATAGATAAAACTCCTTACCTGAGCTGGCTCTGAAGATGTTACTGGAAAAACAAAGAAAAAAAATCAATCAGAAGCTTGGCTTCATATCATCACAGCATCATATGCACTGATGTGATAGGTAAACAGTATAGCAACATTACTTCATAAAACAAATTATAGCATATGTATATAAATATATATAGATGAAATGTAGTATGATGCCATGATTTTAGAAAAGTATGGCACACCAACATGAGTAAACCTTCAAACTGATGACACAAACTATATTAGTCAGAGAACTAGACTGTGCAAGTATCCCCTCCCCCACCATCTCGCTCCCAAATCTGTTCAACTAGTCTCACTGAATTTGCCAGAAATGAATACTAGGAAACCATCTCAACATCAAAGCAAAAGAGAAACGGAAGTCTAGATCATTCGAAGGGAAACACCACCTGATTTGAGGTGTCACCATGCCCTCCCCACCCCCATGCCATTCTTCTCTAAGATCAATGTGGGATGGCCGCTTATGAAAAAGACGATGATGCTAACCATATCCTATTCGAGTTGCATTTTACACTAACATATGACAATATTGTGCTTGAAACTTCCCTTGGTCTCTATATATACCAGTATCAACCATACCCACAAAAATCAAACAGCAGGAGTGCTGATAAGAAAAAAAAATTGATCAATGCAGTCGCCAACATATCTTATCAAGTGAATGAAAATGTATACGATAGTGCTATTCAGTTTTTGTTCTGAAGCCTATAGATAACACACTCAACGATTCTGGTTTGCAGCCAGCCTGGGTAAGAAAATCCTCATAAATCAAAAGCTTGCTTCCACATCTCCCACTGCCTTGCCCTTGCCATTGCCAATGACACAATTAGCACCACTGGTCCAGGACTGCCAATGAATCTATTTATTTAACCTGAACATCAAACTATGGTTAATTTCCGAGTAAAATGTTTCCATGTAACTGAGCTCTGAGGCTTGTAGTCTGCATTCTTTGTTAATCACTAAATGCAAGGCTTGGCTGAAAACAAACATTTGTTTAAAACTTCATACATAAAGGAGATTAAAAAAAAGTTATTCAAATAAAAGTCACCAACCTGGAACCCACTTGAAAATTTTCATTGTTGTATCTCCAATGGTTACCCATTTCTTTTCCCTGTAAAGGCAAAGAAACACATTGTGTCCATCACCTTTTTCTGAGAACATAACCAGTCAAACAAAGTAACATGTCAATGATTTTCATTAATCCCACATTTTTAAAAAAAAGCATCATATAAAGAAACATCAATTAAAGTATCAAAATGCATAGCGCATGTATGCACTCAAAGTCTCCCATCCAATGAAAATTAAAACTCAGGGTTTTCAAAGTATTTAAAACATTGCACCCAAAGAAGAATTCTTGAGGAACTTCACAACCCCCATAACAAATATTGAGCGGTGTTTCAGACTTTCACAGAGGAGACTGCTTCCATCCCAAGAACACTAAAAATGGAGGAGTTGAAAATCTTGAGAATAAACTTTTGGGGTCTTTTCACACTCCCAATTAAAAAAATCAAATGTGTGAAGAGAAGGGATTTGAAGGAAACAGGGAGGAGCCAGGAAAGGGGATTCATACCTGCTGAATCGTCGTACTCAACAGTTATTCTCTATTTCAAAAAAGAAAAAAAATTTTAAAGGACATTTTGTGTGTGCATATAATGCAACTATTGTGATAGGTAATCACAGATCAAAATGTACATCTGGACAGACAACAGAAAAGGGAACTGCCTGACTGGATGATTCAATGCATGACCTAATCCTTCAAACAAGTTCTGCTTAAAGCCCACATCAAGCAAAAACACGAGCCATTTTTCTTCTCCCATGATTAGATGATATCAGCCTACCTTTAACTGACTCTGTGTTAGGTTGCAAGATCCTTTGCTTACAGAAGTTACATCCAGAACATTTTCACACCCTTTCACTTTTCTGGTGAGTTCAGAACCTCTCTAGTCTTCACTGAAATACTTATTTCCAATTGCAGTACCTGTTAGAGTATGTGGTGGGAAACATTAATACATTAACACTGCATTCTTTACCTAAATATATTCCAGACCTAAGCTCTAAAAATTTGCTACTGGGGGTACTTCTCCTCAAAGATGAGACCGTTTTCTAGAAGAAAAGAAGAGGCATACTAACTTCCCTAAAATTTTTTTTCCTTTTTTAAGAGAAACTTACACTTCAGTTGTGAGGAACAGAAGGTGGAAAACAGAAACAGGCAGTGCTTTAGTTTAGGATATCTGTTTCATATCTCAAATTAACCAGATTTCCTGCTTGCAAACAAACGTCAAGTTTTCTTTTCAGATTTTATACTGGCGGGTGAAAAAAGGAGGAGGAAAAGATGGCATTCTGAAGGAACAAAAAAAAGAGGAAAATCAGTTGTAGAAAAGGGAAATCGGCTGAAGACAGTTCAACTGACATGCCTAAAAAAAATTGTGATTTTCTGAACACCGACTTGCTCCTCAAAATTCTTCCTTGAACACCACTTTCACATCAACAGTGATTATACCAAAAGACATAAATTCTCATCTGGTGTAATCCTTTTTTCAGTCTGAATGTCAATTGCTCCCCCCCCCCCCCCCCCCCCCCAGTTTTTGCATGATGCAAAACACACACCTAGTAAAAGTGTCTTCTCATCTTCTAGTTCTTCGAGTAATTGTTTTTGAGAATGTGTGTACATTTTACAACAAAAAACAAAAAATAAAAGAAAGAAAAAGAAAGAAAAAGACAAAGAAGAAATTCTTTAATAATTTGTGTTTTAAAAAAAAAAAAACAAAAAAACAAACAAAAAAAAAAAAAAAGAAAAAAAGACAGACAGAGAAGAAATTCTTTAATTGTTGCTTATACTATCCTGATACTCTAATATCCACCATACCCCGAAAGAGTGAAAGAATTGTATTTTAGTTTCAACTGCATTTGAGTTAAACTTAAAGTGCATGTGTGTGTGTGTGTGTGTGTGTGTGTGTGTGTGTGTGTGGTGTGTGTGTGTGTGTGCACTGTGTGTGTGTGTGCAGACTATCAGTCTATAAGTGCATGTAAAATGTTCCAGAGACAAATCTCTACTCTGTGGAAGGTAGGACATATGGTTAAAGGGATGTTTCAAAATGGACGTCAGTTACCCGTTTCAATTTCAAACCTATGAAACCACAAGTAGTCCTCTATGGAGCCTAGATATAAAGCTTAAAATCATGTACGTAACAAGTGGATAAGACTTCAGAACTCAGTGACTCTTGCTGGTAGTGAGTGGGTTGTGCAGCAACATTTCACTTCTTTCAGTGTGTCCTAAGCTATACAATATCCTTACTTTTTCTTTCCATATGCCTCTGCTCTAAAGAGAGAAGGTTCTAACTTTGTTATGCACTAAACCACCAAAAAAATAAACATGCGCATGAAACATATTGTGCAATGATTTAGTACATAATATACTTGTGATTATGTGTCACTGATATCTCTTAGACTTATTCATTTCGTCCTGTCTTTTTATTTTCATGTGGAGGAAAGGGGCAAGGACATGAAGAGGAGGAGGCAGGTGGAAATGACGGCTAGGAATAGGCCACAGGGTGGAAATTATGCTTTCATATAACTAACATTCTTCTCAGCACAAATTGAAACTCCATTTTTATAAAGGCAAGTTTTTCAAAAGATACGGAAAATTATACTACAGAACTGCCGATTCATCAAGCCATACTGGTCACATCACAGTCATTTATCAACTGATCAAGTCAACAGAACTGCTGGATGCGATGCAATAATAGTATACAAAATCTGTCCTTAGCCCAGAGAATAGTGTGGAAGGGAGTGCCTTTGGCCAGCTCAACATTACACATTTTGGTTTACAAACAAATTGACCTAAACCTAGTAAAAGTGCCTCTTACTAGTATGACATTAATCTGACCACTGAATGCTCCAATAGTGGCAGTGAACAGATGAAGAGAGAGAGAGAGAGAACAAACGAATCTTTTTTAATGAGGGAAAAAGCGGAATAAGCACAAAATGGCTTTTTTACATCTGGCCCTCAGTAAAGGGAAATATATAGAAAAAACAATAACAACAACAGCAAAAACTAATTTAGAATTGAAGTAAACATACATAAAACGCTATAAATAGAAAGAGGAAATGGTTACACACAAAAGAACAGAAGACAATCAATGCCTGGAAAAGAGAGAGTGAGGGGGAGAGAGAGCACGAGATCTTTTACAGTCTGAGAGGGTTTACTGGGGGAAAAGAAGTGGGTGTGGGGGATGGTGGGGGAATGGGATGGTGGGTGGGCTAAAAGCTGCTTTTTCATCAACTGCTGTTTTGAACACTTAAATGCCAGGCATACAAGTGTTGGCAATTAAAAAAAAAAGCAGTGCAGCAACACTACTAACTGAATTCACTCACTGTGTTGATAGTTTTCTCCTCCTCAGCTGTTTTAGAGGGGTGACCTGTGTACAAGCTTTTATTTCACAAAGTATCCAACTCCTTAGTGCTGCTGTAAGTTTATACACTATAATACAGTCACAAGCCTCGGGTGTCCCACAGCACACGTGGAGCTAAGCTGCAACCTTCATCCACCCCCTCTTCCCCCAACCACCCCTCCACAGTTCATCCCTTCCCCCTCCCTTCCCCCACCGCTGACCCCCCATTTCCGATCGCCAAAAATAGACGTGGCGCCCTGGGGCTTCCTGACAAACAGACGAGGGTGAAAGCGTGCGGGTTGAAAGCACTCTTCTCCACCGCGGCGTACTGATGAGCTGACGTTCATAGTAACTGGGTAATCCCCTTCTTTTCTCTTCAGCCCTTTCTTCCCTCCCCCCCCCACCCCTTCCACATCCCCTCCCACTTGCTGGCCCACGGCCAAAAATAAACTCATGCGGCGCGCACTGACGGGGGTAATTTATTCCAGGGGGAAAAAGTCAAAAGCTATTCTGTGCACAGCTATCGCAGAAGTCTGTTCAGCGGCCAGATTATTGATCGGAAGGAAGGCCAGCGCTTCATACAAACCTGCCTCCCGCTTCCCCCGTCATCTTGCCTCCTCCCTCAGTGCTGGTCTTTCTTCTTTCTTTCCTCCCATCTTACAGGTTCCATCTTTCGTCTACGTGATCAACTACACGTGTCACATGGGGATCTACTCGGTTACCCATTATTTAAACGAATTTCCTTTGGCAATACTGAAACTAAAAAGTTTTTTTTAAAAAGTTATCATCTAGTATTCTAAAGTGCAGGACTGAAACAATACATTGGAGAGAAGAGGTGTGTGTGTGTGTGTGTGTGTGTGTGTGTGTGTGTGTGTGTGTGTGTGTGTGTGTGCGAAAAGAGCAGGAGAAAGTGTGTGTGTGTGTGTGTCAGTGTATGACTGCGTCTGTTATGTGCATGTCAATGTTTCTGTGTATGTCACTATGCATTAGTACATGTATCTGCAAGTGTTTGTCAGTGTGTGTGTGTGTGTGTGTGCACAATTGTGTGTGTGTGTGTGTGTGTGTGTGTGTGTGTGTGTGTGTGTGTGTGTGTGTGTTGGGAGACTGAATGTGAACACTGTGTGATGTCAAAGCAATTCAAATGGGGTGTGAACTTCATACCTGTATAAATGCCTCTATCTCTGTGTGTGTGTGTGTGTGAGAGAGAGAGAGAGAGAAAGAGAGAGAGAGAGAGAGAGCAAATTTATGTACATGCCAATGAGTTAAATGTGCGACAGACTGGTCACACACAGTAGGGTGGTTTCTCTGACCTTAATTGAACCTGGACAATAAAATTAGCAAAAGCCTGACAATAACTACCTTTGATCAATACTGTTCTACTGGTGCTCCTCTGAGACATGAATGTTTTACGATGCTGTGTGTGTGCTCTGTGGTGTTATTTTGGTTTGTTGTTTGCTGTTGCTTTCCCTGTGCATCACAGTATGATACTGACAGTACTTCTGCGTTTGTGGTCAAGTGAAGTCTTTCACACATACACGCACACATGAGAACGAACACACACACACACACACACACACACACACACACACACACACACACACACACACACACACATGTGTGTGAACAGATTTACAGTTACTTTATAATCATTCTCGTTATGGCTAGAGACATGTCCTGTTTTTTTAAAAATTTCATTAAAGCCTCCCTAACCACAAGGTAACCGATGTTCAGAAACAATTCTCTAGTTCAGCAGGCAAAACTTGACACCTGGGAGAAGAAGGGACAGGGAGAGAAGGAGGGGAGAAAGGAATGGAAGGGGATGAAGAAACTCTGGTAATAAGGTGTATGGAAAGAGGGAAGCAGTGGGGCGAGGGTGAGGCGCCCAATGAAGAAGGATGGGAGGAGAAAGGGGGTTAAGAGAGAAGGGGTGGGATAGTGGCCAGCGACAGAGCATAGGTGTTTCAAAAGTCTCTTTGGGGGAAAATCAGACCGCAGAATTTCCAGCTGAAAAAAATGATGCAACCATATGTGTAAGTGGAACTGGGCTAGCAGAGAAAGCCACAACAATCAAAGAAAGAAAACAAAAAATGAGCTTAAATACATCTGATCTTCCAGAATGACAACTTCAAAGAAAATCACAGTACGTGAGTACGACAATTCAAGAGTTTGAAGTTGGGTGAACAATGTGACCTCAAACTGGCAGTGACATCATATATTACATTTACTTGAACAACTTTGCTGAAGGCTTAGAAGTTAGGCGGAAAGAACATCATATCAGTATTACATAAACTACTAGTATCTCGTACAGTAGTAGCTACAGTCACTTAGCAATAACCATGATGGAGTAACTACAGTCACTTGGCAATAACCTTGATCAAGTTTGTGTGTGTTTTTTTCCCCCTTTTCGCTAAACATAGTTTCTGATACAACACAGATGAAACAGTTCCATTTAAGCAGATCAGCAAAAACCGAACAGGCAGGGGACTAGCTGCCCAGGTTGTCAATATGGAAAGGCTGAAAGGGTTACAAACATTCTTCAATGACATTAAAAATGGAATAATGATTACCTAAAGGAATACTGATTACCTATCGATGAGAAATTATAGACATTTCATCTACACAATGATGCAGTGACGCCCTAAGAATGAATCACTGCAATTTCTCTAATCTGACTTTTGTAAACAAACCTACTTCACAGAGAAAAAATGCAGAATATTATTCCGAGATCAGAGGTTGGAATTCCATGTCACTTTGTCAGAGTACCTTATCACATAAAATGTGAAACATAGTTTCTCTTCCTGCTGAAAATAACAAACTGAAATTTCAGCAAAGAATATTAAACACTGTTTTCTTTATTCATGAAGTATAAACTCGCATATCATTTCTGCTCAGGTGGTATGATAACAAAATTTTCCTTTGCTCACTAATTACCGAACCTTCCTTGACCAAATTCATTATCAATGAAAGATTGCAAAGCAGATTTATGGTTTTCATCAGCTCAGTGTCACATGCTTGAAACTGTCTTGCTTCGTTCAAGACTGCTCGTTTCTGCTTATGCACACAAGATATAATGTTTCATTTACCCTTTATGACTCCCTTTGTTTTGTTTTGTTTTGTTCTGTTCTTTTATCATGTTGTCTGGGTGCTGTTTTCTTTTTTTTTTTTTTTTTTTTTTAGCAGCCTGATGTCCCGAGGGGGAATACTGTGTCTGGTTTTGTTGTCTGTCCCATGGAGTCTCCTGCATCAAAGTGGAGATCTGATTTGATCTTTGTGCGTGCTGCATGTTGGCAGTCAGGAGTTGTGCTGTTGCTGCAACTACTACTGTTGATGTTCTTGTTGCTCATGCCTGTGTTGTTTAAGAATACTCTTTACATTTGCACACTGAAGTATTATACCTCAGAGTCAATACACTAACATGATGAAGAAAACAGCAATCGTAATTTGTAATTGAGAGCAGGACTTTCTACAGTTTGTTTCATTACACTCAGCTACATATATATATTCAATTTCAAACAGCAACTGCTATAAGAAGAAAGCCAGTTTGGCAAAAGTTAAATTCTACACTTACACCACATCCCTGACTCAAGACGACAGGTTCTGTGCAACAATATCAATTAGTTATCATTGTCATTATTCCTAACTGACTGCGAAAATTCCATGCTGTATTCTTCAAATCATATCCTGACGTTAAAAGATGAGATAAATCGCCTCAACTACTTTAGCATTTCCTAGAGTGCACTTTGCGTTTGAAAGACATAGTTACTTGTGACTGTTAAAGCAAGGTTTGGGGTTTATCGTTATTCTCTATCACCTAAACGCTATTTCATTACTCGGCTATCATGAATGTAAGAATGAACGCATGCCACATTGCTACTTTTGTTGGCTTGAACATGCCGTTTCAGTAAAACCTGCAAAACGCTCTTTTTCCTTCCTCATTAAAATTGTGAGTGGGATAAGACCATTAACACCGATTAACAAACATACAACGGTTCTGGTTCTTAACTGCAAGCCTACACAACAAAGTTCTATACTAGAGGTACAAGTGCTAAATGCTGGGCTTGAAGTTACAGTGCGACTGCGCTGGATCTTACTCAATTTTGTTCTTGAAAGTAATAAACAACTTAGTTGACAAGGCGAGAGAAAAAAAGAAACAAAACACACTTTCTTTAACTGATTTTCAAAACTGACGTAAAAGAGAAAAAATTGCAATCTGCGTCAGTTGGGAGAAATAAAAAACAGGTCTACTTGCAAAGACCGAGACAGAAAAAAATCACAAGGTCCGCCATTGGACGCGAATGGTAGGCAGCCTGACCTACAAACGAAACAAAAAAGCCACCGAACTGCCCCCTTTTCCCTTCCCTCTCCGACTGAAACAAGGTGTTTATAGCACCACGTGTCTACCGATGCCGCTCTGCGCCTCTGCAGAGGGAGGGAGGGAGGCCAACCCATGCAAGCGATCGTCAAACTTATCAACGATGAGAACAAAGACGCACCAGTCGCCACCCCGAAAACATGGATGAAAGTCGACGTGGAAGAAACTACACAAACGAGTCTTGATACTTACCACTTTCTCACTTTATCAATGGCATTGATTACTCTCTTGATGTCTTCCTTTGCCCTACTGCGAGTTTCGGCCCTGACTGACCGCGACAACATTCTAGGCTATCGAGTGAAGTTACGCTTTTGTAATCAAACCAGAAGCTTTGGGTTCACGCCAGCCGAAAAAAAAAATAGCAGTACAATTATGGCGCAAGTTCCCGGATGCTCTCCAGGCGAAACAGCGCGCGTGCCACCCTTGTCACAGGCGCGTCACTTCAGGGGACATAACTTCTCAAATTTGTTACAATCTTTCCGACTTTTATGTCCCTATTTTCTCCATGAGCGTATGGCGTGGAATGTTGGGGGGGGGGGGGGGGGGGGGGGGGGGGGGAATAGCCAAGAAGTATGCACAGAAAAAGAAATAAAAACTAGTTCTCGAAGACGAAGAGGACTTACATTTCTTTACATAAAAACAATGCAAAGAGGAACGCTCATATTGTGAAACAGGTTACAAAGACAATGTCTACCATGCTTAGCAGAACAGCAGAGAAGAAAGCGGCAGATTATCAACTTCGTTTTTATTATTTTCTCGGCCAAATTTGGATTTGATTTTGACTTAGATTTTGATTTTCAAAACGGAGTGACTGAGGGTGGAAAACGAAGCAAAACTTTAAAAAAAAAAAAAAAAAAAAAAAGGGGGGGGGGGGGGTTAGTTACCGCCAAGGACATAGACAAAGAAAGTAATGGACAAGACACTGGATTTCGACCTCTTGGGTCTTCAGGCAAAAACAAGTAACGTTTAGGACAATGAAAACTTAGCCGTTCATATTCGGCACCCGAATAAAAATGGCACCGGACGGAAATGACATGAGAGAAAATAGTGAAAAAAAGGTGGGGGGGGGGGGGGGGGGGGGGGGGGGGGGGGGGGGGGGGGGTGTGTAGCTTGTTTTGTAGAGTGGTGTGATATATTTGTGATGGTAGTGATTATGGTGCATTGATAATGGTGCTAATAAAAAAAAAATGAAATAAAATAAAAAAAAAATAAATAAAAAGTATAATTATGTAAATAAATAAGTAAAAGTATAATGATAATGATAATAACAATTATTATAATAATAAATAAATGAATAGAATTGAAATAGAAATAAAAAGGGAATATACATACATAAATGGATAAATGACTTTAATGTGTGGTGGTGATTGTAGTAGTTGTGCGTGGGTAGTTGTATGTGGGGGTGTAGAAAATGCTAATAATGATGGGGAAGGGGGACAAATGGTTGTGGAAGGGGGGAAAGAGGGCAGTGTGTGTGTGGAGAGGGGGAGAGAGAGAGAGAGAGAGAGAGAGCTCATATCTCTCCGTGGGGTGGGGTGGGGGAGGGGGGGGGGGGGGGGGGGAAGGTGTTGGGAAATTCATACAGATAGTGTTGTTGAAAAGTAAACAATACTACGGGATGGTATTTATTGTAGCAGGTGAAGTAATGTGTTAGCATTAATATCCTCATGTTGGTTGAGAAGAGATAGAAATGATCAAGGAGAAACGGGGTGTCATGTGTTTAAAAAAAAAAAAAAAAAAAAAAAAGGTATTGTGGGTGAGTTATGATCTTAATGAGACTAACTGTGGGAAGTTTTCACACACACACACACAACAACAACAACAACAACAACAAAAAACTTGAAGGGTGATGGTTATTTGATAACAAAAGTGCTACAGGATGATAATCATTGTTGTTACTGGAATTATAATGGAGATTGAAGTTACTGTGGGATATTGATCATTGTCATAGGTGAAGTGATGTTGTGGTGGCATTGGTATAATGATGTTGGTTGACAGGAAAAAAAAAAAAAAAAAAAGCGATCAGTCACTGATGGGTGATGATCATTTTGGATCAACAGTACTATAGGATGGTCTTCTTCTTCGTTCACTTAGGTAGGAATCCCGGAGATACTGGCAAAGGTTGCTGTATGGTGAAGGCCCTCCAGTGGTCAGTAAGGTTTGGCACTCATCGGTGTGTTGGCAGGCTAGATTTCTCTTCTGAGTTTTGCTGCGAATGTTCCGCTGTCATTGGGGCTGCACTGCATGGACAATTTGAAGACTCGCCGGTGTGGAATATTTTGTACATGTGATGTCACAGTCAGGAGTGCCCTGTCGTCAGTCTCACAATGTTCACTTGGTCCGATCTGGGCCTCCAGCAGTATGCATCCCTCTTGTTGAAGTCTGGGTGCTGCTCAAGTCATCTTCCGTTTTGGTTCTCCCTAGGAATATTTTTTATTTATTCAAAAGAGGCTTCCTGTTACAGTATGGACCGCTGTCCTCCTTCCTTTGCCAATTGGTCAGCTTCCTCATTGCATCTACTCTTGAGTTTTGCTGGGAATGTTCCGCTGTCGCGCTGGGGCTGTACTGCGTGGATAATTTGAAGATCTCGACGGTGTGGAATATTGTGGACATGTGATGTCACAGTAGGGAGTGTCTGGTCGTCAGTTTCCCCATGTTCACTTGGTCCGATCTGGCCATCCGGTAGTATGCATCCCTCTTGTTGGAGTCTGGGGGGCTGTTCAAGTGATCTCCCTGTTTGGTTCTCCTTGGAAATACTTTTGATTTATTCAAAGGAGGCTTCCGGTTACAGTTTGGGCTGTTGTCCTCCTTCTTTAGCCAAGCAGTCAGTTTCCTCGTTGCCGTATATACTGCGGTATGGAGGTGTTCACTGGATGACATTATTCTCAGTGACTGATGGATGGTAATCATTTCAGACCAGCAGTACCATAGGATGATGATCAATGTTGTGTAAGTGGAATATTGTAGTGGCATTGGTGCAATAGGGTCAATTGGGGGGATAGAGGAAAATATCAATGTCTGGTGTGTGATGATTATTGTCATGAGTAAGATCAACAGGACTGTGGGATGATGGTCATCGTGATAAGTGGAATGATGTGGTGGCACCAGTATAATATTGCTG
>JADBJO010003635.1:170000-185000 GCA_016801955.1 Conus betulinus | reverse complement strand
TGCTCAAAACCCAATTGCAAATCTGCCTCCTCACCAAACCTGACACCATCCTACAGGTCCCCCAAACTCCTTCACAATCAAACGCACATTCACCTGTCTGAGCCGCAACGTTGTATACGCTATCTACTGCCAGCTGTGTGGCAAGACCTACATAGGTGAAACATCCCGCACCCTTGAGACTGGCTGACATCCGCCACCACCGACCTAAACCCGTCTTCATGCTGAGTGGCGACGGTCCTGTGCCGCGTGAGGCCGACTCGGGAGACCACACGAGGCACCAGTCGCCGAGCCGCTGCACGTAGGTTCATGCCCACTCTGCGCCCATGGGGGACGTTACCCCCCCTCCCCCCCCCCCCCCCCCCCCCACCACCCAAAGTGACAGAATAATCATCTAGTTGATTGTGGTCGCTATCAAGGAAGAAGAAGAGAGAGAGAACCATGCTAGACGTGCAGGCCACTGGGTAGTTCGCGGAGTGTGGCAGCGTCTCGTCGCCAAAGTGCCGCGCCGTCTCGAGAGCCGTGCCCTGGTGACACAGGCTAGTCCCGTCGTCACTCGCAGTGCGAGGAAAGAAATCGGTGCCGCCCTGCACCCATCTGCCACGTGGGTGTCTTCTGCCGGTCTCTGCTGCCACGTGGGTGTCTTCTGCCGGTCTCTGCTGCACACGTGGGTGTCTTCTGCCGGTCTCTGCTGCCACGTGGGTTCTCTTCTGCCGGTCTCTGCTGCTGCACGTGGGTGTCTCTTCTGCCGGTCTCTGCCACCGACCAGCATGGAGTGACGCCGCCGCCACTGTTACTGTTACTGTTAAGGGTAAGATTGACGTCCTATCGGCCTGAGGCCCTTAAGGACAAGGTTACTGCAGACATAGGTCTGCATATTTGTGGCAGCTGCTGTCGCCTGGCAGTGGTGGGTAGGTTTCAATGGGGGTCGTCGTATTTCTCTCTCCGAGCTTGTGTTCCTCTTGAACGTTGGCTCAGTTCTGGTCATGTTCTTGAATGTTGTTTCAAGTTTGGTCGTATTGCTCTTGAACGTTGGTTCAATATGTGGTTGTTGGTCGACCGACGATGGCGTCGGGTGTGTGTTGCCTGCTGTCCCCCAAACATCAGGCTGTCTTCAGGACCACCGGGCGGCCTTTCTTCATGCTCGGGTGGCGATGGTCCTGTGCCGCGTGAGGCCGCCTCAAGGAGGGAGCGGGACGAAAGTCGCTGGAGCGCTGCATGAGTCCCTAAAACTTTGGGGGTACTTTCTGACTGCGGCCCTGAGGGCAATTTTTCAGCCCTACCCCCTAAGGAGTGCCCCCATGTCTGTCACCCCACAAATAGCACGGTATTCCAGGCCACGGTAGTCACTCTCAGGCAGCGCTCCTTCGCCGATCGCCCCATATCTCTAGGAGCCGTCCCCCGGCGACACAGGCTAGACCCGCCGTCACCCACATGACTGGAAGGTTGTCTGCGCCGCCCGACACTCGTCTCTCACATCAGTGTCCCTCAAAGGAGAGCTGCCACCTCTCCCCTGGCGTCCACTGCTATGCCGCACTCACAGCGTACTGACGCCACCACGTTGACCACCACCAGTACCAACAATTAACGACATGTTTTCACTCACTGCGCTTATCCAATCAAAACGCAGCCGTGGCCCGTCCAATCGAGGGGAAGCAGTGGCGGTAGCAGTGACCTCGACCTTGCTGTGAAGTGCAAGGCGAACTTCGGCGCTCCTCTCTGCCTTTCTCTTGCCTGCATGTCTGTCTATGTCTCTACAGACGAAAAACACTTTTAAAAAAAAAATAAATAAAACCCCAAATAAAAACCACACGGAGTGTGTATGTGTGTGAGTTTAGATTATTTTTCTTAACAGTAAACGATCGTGTGAGAGAGAGAAAAATAGGTTGAATGCGATCTCTGACGTAATAGTCTTTTTACCCATGCACGTCCAGGTTAATGAATTAATCATATATATCAGTTGATAAAAAAAATATCTGTTTGTTCATTCAACAATAGTAATGACAGTCTTTGTACCAGTGTACGTGCAGGTTTATTTAATCAATCAATCAAAAGTCTGTTCATTCGACGATGTTTGCGCGAGGTTTCAAGGGACTTTATTTGGACAACTTTTACCGGACAATTTTCTGTGTTGTTTCCCTTTAGCCGTGTTGCTAAGGGCAGTGTGGCGTATCAGGATCGGTGAACCTTTCAAAGTGGGGTAGGTGGGGTGGGGTCTAGGATGATGGAAAAAAAGCGGCGGGCGGGGTCGGGGTAGGTGGGAGAGATGGAGGTTAGAGGAATGGGAGATAGCCAGTCGAAACAACCTGGTCAAAATACATGACGACTTAAAATGTAGAGTGGCTGGAAACATGAGCAGTAATCAAGATACCTTTTGTATTGGTGCTGTTGGCACCTGATACGAGCAATATCAACATACCTTTCGTAGTGATGATGTTGGCACCTGACTGGTGTGCCAGACTCGGTGATTATCAGTAAGTCCAGCAAGCTCAACACTCGGCTGCTTGATGTAAAAACTAAAAACGGCAAAAAAAAAAAAAAAAAAAGAATCGCGATGCCATACCTCTTGTTCAGTCCCTTCACTGACTTTCCACTACATTCTGTACAAAATCTCGGGGGCCGAAATAGCTCTGTGGTAGAGCGCCGGACTCGTATCTCTTGGGGTTGCGGGTTCGAATCTCCGCCGGGCCATTTCGGTACAGGAGGATTTTTCCCTTGGAGTTAACATTGGTTCTGACTCCATTTCCCTTACAGTCCTTCAAATGAGACTATAAACCGAGGTTCCGTGTGTGAACGCAAGCATAACATCTTGCCCACATGCAAAATCCCATCACCAACTTTCGGAAGAGAAGGCCAGTTTAGCCGTTGGTATGGATGACACGTTACACATAGCATACACCTTCCCCGAAGATGGAATATGGCTGCCTTAATGGCGGGATAAAAAACGGTCATACACACAAAACTCCACTCCCTATACAGGGGGTGTCCGCAGGAGTACCAGCCTGCGTACGCAGAAGAAGAAGACGAAGAATTCAAAATGTCAGCGTCTATGGTGATGCAACAACTTCTCTGCCTTTTTCCCTCTCGCTGTTTCTTTCTGACCTTTCGTCTGTTTCTTCACCAACCAGCAAGCTCAGTCTCTCGGCAGACCTTTTCATCTCGACCTGCCCCTGTTCCGCATATACACAGACCTCGTTCGAAAACTTAACAGTTTTGGTTCCAGCTTCTTTCTTACAACGTTATCATCTCCAGTTCACTTCACATGAAGAGATAGATCCACCGTGCTATCAAGCACACACACACACACACATACACACACACACACACACACACACACACACACACACACACACACACACACACACACACACACACACACACACACACACACACACACACGTGTGTACACACGTACACACTCGCGCGCGCGCGCTTTATCTAGTATTGGATGTATTGTGTTATGTAAGCACTTATTACCATCATCATCATCATCATCATCATCATCATCATCATCAATATCATCATTAGTCATATGTCATCGTCATTAGTTGTTGCTGATGGTAGTAATAGAGGAAGAAGCTGCTACTGCAGCAGCAGCAGCAGCAGCAGTAGGAGTAGTAGTAGTAGTTATCCTAGTCGTCGTCGTCGTCGTAGTAGTAGCAGTAGTAGTAGCAGTAGTAGTAGTAGTAGAATAGATCTGGTAGCAGCAGCAGCAGCAGCAGCAGCAATAGACGCAACAGCATTATCATGACTGTTTTATGATTTTTTTTTATTATCATTACTATTATTATCATCATTATTATTGTTTTTATTATTACGTTGTTATCATCATCATCGTTATAATTATATTATCATTATTGTCATCATCATCATCATCATCATCATCATCATCATCATCATCATCATCATCATCATCATCATCATCATTTTCGTCTTTACTATCAAAGTTATAATTTGCACATCTCTTGAGACATATTTTTCAGTTCTTCTGCATTTCCATCTTTTGTTCAAAGCCCGTAGATTAGCGATTTAACGATATAACCGATTTGAAATCCTGATTGTGCCTCTCTCTCTCTCTCTCTCTCTCTCTCTCTCTCTCTCTCTCTCTCTCTCTCTCTCTCTCTCTCTCTCTCTCTCGATTTATAGTACAATCGATCATATTTTCACATTGTATTCAGTAGTCCAGCGTTATCTTTCAAGAAATTCAAAACTGTATGTAGCATTTGTTGATTTTCGTAAGGCGTTTGATTCCGTCAATAGAAATATATTATGGAATATATTAAGAAAATCTGGTGTTGACGGTAAATTGTACAAGGCTTTAAGAGGAATATATGATACAGTTTTGGCTTGTGTTCGCGACAAATGTCTGTATTCCAAATATTTCTCTTGTCCAAGAGGTGTAAAACAAGGCTGCATATTAAGTCCACAATTGTTCTCTTTTTTTATCAATGAACTTGCTATAGAGTTGTCTAAACGTGGAGGACATGGCATACAGCTACTCCCAGGAGCAGTTGAAATATTCTTATTGCTATTCGCCGATGATGTTATTTTGTTTTCAGATACTCCAATAGGACTCCAAAACCAACTTAATGTCCTCAAATCTGAAGCAGATCGATTGCAATTAACAGTAAATTTAGACAAAACTAACATAATCGTTTTCCTCAAAGGAGGGTATCTATCTGCAAACGAAGTATGGTGGTACGGTAAAGATGAGGTCAGAGTTACAAACCAATGTAAATACTTGGGCATGATTTTCACCACAAAATTAAGTTTGACAGCAGGATGGTCAGAAACAGCCCGGAAAGGGAAAAAAGGGGGTAATTGAAATTCTTCGTGCTTTGAGAAGACTTGGATCCACTGATATTATTTTGTTTTGGAAAATTTTTTGATTCTCAGATTGAACCGATGCTGATGTATGGCGCTGAAATTTGGGGATTAAAGGAAAAAAAAAATATATGGAAAATGTTCACATTTATGCCATTAAGAGATGTTTAAACATACCTTTACATTCTTCAAACAAAAATGTCGTACGGTGAATCAGGTAGAGATACCCGTTACTTATAAGAACTTATGTTAAATGTCTGAGATACTGGCTAAAACTAACCCGGTTACCAGTAACTCGTATATGTAAACAGGCGTATGAAATGCTCCTTAGACAACATGAAACAGGACATCATAATTGGGCATCAGATATCAAAAGAGCATTAACCGAAAATGGATTTGGCATAATTTGGTTGATGCAAGGGGTGGAAAATGAAAAACTATTTTTGTATGAATTTAAACAGCGACTCATTGATTGTTATCAACAAAACTGGCACTCACATATAACAGGAAATAGTAAATACGCCTGGTATAATTCATTTAAAGATTTCTTTCAGCCTGAAAAATATCTAAACATTTAACAACAAATAAATGGCACCGGGGATACTTAGCAAGATTTAGAATGAGAACGTTAGGACTGTTTATGAATAGAAGCTGGTATTTAAAAGATGTTCCTGAAAATGCTGTATGTCCATTTGTGTGCAGACGGACTAGAGGATGAAGCACATTTTTTGTTCGCATGTAAGGAATATGATGGTTTACGTATGACATGTGATTTATTTAGTAATCGTGATGTGATGAGACATGATCTTGTTGATATTCTGTCAACGGAAAATGAGGATACTATTAAATTCTTGCTAAGTTCATTAACGACGCATATAACCTAAGGCAGAAAAAGACTTTCTATTTTGAATTAGGCCTAATCTAAGACAGTTTTACGTCATTAGGTTTTACGAGTCACTTAAGATATAAGAGATATCGATGTTGTCATCAGTTATGTGTATGTATTTTTGTCGGTTGATCGAACACATAGGATGGGAAATACTAGCCCTGTGTGGTATTAGGCTTTCCTCTTAAAATGTGTACTTGTCCTTAGATATAGGTTTCAATATGTTTGTCGTTTGTTTCATTATTTGACGTTGACCAATTTCGGACACATAGTGGTTGTGATAAAGTGGATTTACTTGGTTTGATGCATTATATGCCGTATTTGTCGTATTTTCTGTATTTTTGCACTTCCATGGCATTAGAGCTAATCAGGCTATTGTCATTAAAGATGTCATTGTCATTGTCATTGTCATTGTCTCTCTCTCTCTCTCTCTCTCTCTCTTCTCTCTCTCTCTCTCTCTCTCTCTCTCTGTGTGTGTGTGTGTGTGTGTGTGTGTGTGTGTGTGTGTGTGTGTGGGTGTGTGTGCCCGTGAGCTGAGTGTGCGCGTCTGTTTTTTATCCAGTGTCTGTAGCTTCAATCGTAGCTTTCAGTTCACACTCACTTCTGTAACATGTCTGTGTAGTCAAACTTTAATTAGTCTGACAATCAACTGGTTTCGGCCAATCAGTCAGTCTGTGTTTGCGCCTTGAAAAACACAAGCGGAACGTACACGGGAGGATCCTGTATATGGTTGGGCGGGGATGGGTCGGAAAGAAGAAGAAGAAAAGCACGCTCTCTCTCTCTCTCTCTCTCTCTCTCTCTCTCTCTCTCTCTCTCTCTCTCTCTCTCTCTCTCTCTCTCTCTCTCTCTCTCTCCACACACAGGCGGAACGTACACGGGAGGATCCTGTACATGGTTGGGCGGGGATGGGTCGGAAAGAAGAAGAAAAAAACTCTCTCTCTCTCTCTCTCTCTCTCTCTCTCTCTCTCTCTCTCTCTCTCTCTCTCTCTCTCTCTCTCAAAGAGAGAGAGACAGACAGACAGGCAGGCAGACAGGTAGGCAATCAGACAGACAGACAGAGACACAGAGAGAGAGAGAGAGAGAGAGAGAGAGAGAGAGAGAGAGAGAGAGAGAGAGAGAGAGAGAGAGAGAAGCCGAGGTAAATAGCGCACCAGTAGAATCTTCACAACGCTTGTCCGAGCCGCCAGTTCCCCCCCAACCACCCCCACCCCCCCACCCCTCACCCCTCCTCCTCCTCCTCCTGCTTCTCTTCAGCCGCCTCAAAACAAGGTCTGGCGTTGTGGGAAGGTTTGATACACACTCTATCTTCTCTCTGCCTGGTATAAAGGGAGAGATGAAGGGAGAAGAGGGGGCAAGGATAGCACGGACGCACGCACGGGCGGACGGACGGAAGGCTATCAAAGCAAAGCCATAGTCAATTTTTGACACGCCTGAGGCAAAACAGAGCCCCGGATGCGGAAGTCAAGAAACACGGCTGACGCGCAGACGCATGACAGGCAGGTGACGGACATAGCGCAGCCGTTGCATAGTGGGAAGATTGGAAATGGCTGCGGGTGGAGGAAAGGGGTGATTTTTTTTTTTTCCCTTCCCACCGAAAAGATAAAGAGAATAAAAACAGACAAATAAACGAGAAAAAAAAAAAAAACCATGAGAATGAAAAAAAAAACAACAAAAAAAACGTGCACCATATACACTCTGAAGTACCCACAATTCAGTCGTGAACAGAACGTAAGGGCAAAAGGGACACATGCACACACATGAATGTCCTCCTGTCGTTAACAATTGAATCCGTCATTATAGAGGTTCAGACATTTTGGCTGAGACTAGATCTACGTGTTCAAAGCGAAACGAGTCGTTTATGTAAACCGACCCGCGTATGTAAGTCTCTCTCTCTCTCTCTCTCTCTCTCTCTCTCTCTCTCTCTCTCTCTCTCTCTCTCTCTCTGTGTGTGTGTGTGTGTGTGTGTGTGTGTGTGTGTGTGTGTGTGTGTGTGTGTGTCGTTTTTTGACCGTGTGTATGTGTTCTCTTCAGTACAACGTTCCGCAGTTAACACCCGGCGTCTGCTCATACAAATTCCTGCTCCATCTTTTGATGTCGAACTTGAGAAAAAAAAGTTAATGAAAACAGAGCTTTATCAGCTTCTGTGAGGACCACCAACACGTTCTTTGGTTTTGTCACCAAGAGCGCCAAGTCAAAGATTATTCGTCAACAATGAACGATCGGAATCGAGGCCAGTATATCAAATAACGTTGTTCAAATTTGTTAATTGGTAACAGGTGTGTACTTGCCTCTAGGTGGAGCCGTTACTTTTCAACAATGTCAAGAAGGCAGGGATCTGAGGACTGGGCATTTGGGGGAATCGGAAGATTTTATTACTTCGTCTGAAGCATCACCGGTTTTTTGTTGTTGTTGTTGTCGTTGTTTTTTGTTTTTTTTTGTGTTTTTTTTTTTCGTTCTCAAAAAAAAAAAGGAAAGAAAGAAAGACAGAAAAATGACATGACGGTCGTTTGGGCTGTAGATGTCTGGAGTTTGTTACCATTCTGTCTAAAATGGTCGTGCAGAAGGTTGAATGACTCAATGACTCGACAATTTGTCTGTCTTCGTGGAGAGGTAGTTTCTTCGCAGCCTTCCACCGTTTTGATTTTCTTGTAGAGTCTTCTAGTGGGGGGTGGGGGGGTGGGGGAGGAATGGTGGCCAATTTGTGACAGAGCGGCAGGTGCCTGACACAGACCCTCAAGAACCTGTTCCTCGGTATAGTTGTCCTGGACAGTACCCACTGGCTAACGGTTGAAGAATCGCTAGGATCGGTGGTTTCAGCTTTGCTTTCACACTTTGGCGTTTTAAGTGGTAGTACTTGGTGAACGATATCAGCCGTTGGGCACAAAGGGTGAGGAACAGATTGTCGGGGTCCTTGACAGGAAACGACCCAACGGACTTCAGTGACTCTCCGTTGTGTGTGTGTGGTTCCTGATATCCCGCTCTCAGAGTTCACGGCTCCTGTAACCCGTTCACTCTCCTGAAGAGCTTGTACAGCTGTTGGATGGGACATTGGTGAGCCAGCATATGAGTGATATTGATTGCTAGAACAGCTTAGCACTGTTTCTGTTTTGTTTGCTTGTTTTTTGTTGTTTGTTTACATTTATGTTTGTTTGTGGGGATGCTTTTTTGTGTGGTAAAAGAGTGGGATGTCTTTTTTTTTTTTCTTTCCACCAAATTAGATATTCCTCAATCACCTTTTGGTTTTCCAGCCAGTCCTTCAGAAGCCGATAGTGAAGGCGCTTGAAGTACAACATGATTCTCCGGATCACGTCACTATTTTTCACTGACAGGCAGCTAATCTGTGTCCATATTCTGTTGTTCATTTCTATGCCCAGGTGCCAGTCAAAAGGGCTTTTTTTCGGGGGGGGGGGGGGGGGGGGGGGGGGGGGGGGGGGGGGGGGGGGGGGTGAGAAGGGTAAGAGAGGGTCGTACGAGACCAGTGATGAAGAAAGGTAAAGATTCCACTCCCTTGGTTCTCCTCTGTCAGAGGCTGCCAGTGAGGTGGAGCCCTGTGAGGGGAAGTACTCTGAGAGAGACGCACACACACACACAGACACACACACACACACACACACACACACACACACACACACACACACACACACACACACACACACACACACACACACACACACAGGTCAAGAATCCTTCTGATACACTTCTGAGACCAACTGACCCAAGGCTGCCACCTTTCAAGCGAATCCAGGAAAGAAAAACTCCAGCTGATCTGATCCCAGTGGTTCTCTAGGACCACCCGTCGAGGGAAAAGCGTGGGCCAAAGCCAGCGGTGTTGTCATGACGTCTTGCACCGACATTAGCATCCTCAACCTGCGGGATCCCATTCTCCCCCGAGAACACAGACAGGGCTGGAAGAGGAAACAGAATGCAAGCACAAGGAAGCGACGACGGAAAAGATGTAGCGGATAGAAAGAGAAAAAAAAAAAAAAAAAAAAAAAAAAACGTGGCCCAAAACGGACCACTACCCTCGGTCCTTCACCCTCGACCTCGTTGGCATGAGCGATCCTACCAAGGGAGTTTGGACCTCGTTGATAGGGTCTCCCATGCAGCACGGGTAGGAGGCTGGCATGTCCCAGTGATGCCTAGATAGGACCCGTCGGTGTGTTTGTGTGTGTGTGTGTGTGTGTGTGTTTGTGTGTGTGGGTGGGGGGTGCCTTTCAACCCTAATCGGCGCTACTGGTTTCTCGAAAACTTACGCCTTGAGGTCTTACTGCCCTCTTGGTACACCCATGGGAACGCTCCCGTGGAGATTCTGTCGTGTCACACATCCAGTGGCCATTATACAATGGCATCTGCCACGGAGCAATTATGTCCCTTGACGTCTTAATAGAATGCCCTGCGCGTGCCTGCACCCTTTGTGAACACAGCACAGGCTTCCAAGGGTGGTGCAGGATTGCTTCCTGCCGGTTTGTTCGGCAGTTGAGGACAGTTCTTCTCTGGGTCCCACCCGACCTCGGGTGCATCTTGCTCTTCTTCAGTTAGCATGGTTGAATGTTTCGCGCGGTTTCACGTCAACCGTTCTTACCGAACCATCCCTTCTTGGATGTATTAAATGCACCATCCCCAGAGGCCATCCCAGTATGTTCTTTTTCCTCCCCTCTAACCAGAACCACAGATCCCACTTGACACTGCTTTTGACTGGTCCACCCTTACAAAGAGGGAGACTGCGGATGTGCTCATTCACCCAGCAGAACCAAAATTGCATCAAAGGAGACCAGGTGATCTGATTTAAAAAGAGCTTTCGGGAGCTAAAGTTCAATTGTTGAAACAGGCACAGAGCGTCTATGATAAGGAAGCGAAGGCTTCCCGTTTCTTGTCCCTTAAAGACCCGGGTTCTGGCACCAAAATTAATGTGCAACATGCGACCAAGACAGACACGTGAACTAGGTTCAGCTGACAGCCCTTTTATTTTGAATGATTTGTAGGGATGGTTTGACACCAGGAGGTCTTCAGAGAAGACTCCCCCACCCCTACTCAAACAAGTGTTCTGGCCCTGAACTCTGCACTTTAAGAGGGTCACCACTCCCAGATGCTCTTTTACTGCCAATGTTTTTTTTTCCGGTGCTCTGGGATTCGAACCCGCAACTTTTGAATGAGTGGGCGTCTCAAGGCGTGCCTTTTGAGACAGATGTCTCACTCTCCACTGCTAACGGACACCTGTTCTTCTAAGTTGGGAAATTTAAGCCCTATGAAGTTCACTTTTGTTCCTCTCAACCAGATCCAGCTGAAACTCTTTTTGGCTGCCTCTGTCATTGCCTTCCGGGTACTGGTCCTCTTCTTACCTGAAATCACGAGCTGTTTCATGAGGTCATCGGCCGATGAGCTGACAAATCCCCTCGCTCCGCCCTCTACGGCGAGAACTTGGGCCACCGTGGGTGGTCCATCACATGAATGAAAATCAGCCACGGAGTTTCGTCAGCTTTTTAAAGATACGAGCTGATGTGACACAAAAAAAGTTTAAAAAAGAAAAAAAAGAAAAAAAGAAAGAGGTGGCCTAGTATAACGGGCGCAAAACTTGTTTCTTCTTTACGGCCACCCGTGGCAAAAGGCAACAACTCTTAAGGTTTGGACGGGTTTTGAGAAGGCTTGTTATCCATCTGTGTGTTGGTTGTTTTTCTTGCCAGATATCTTTGATATAAGCCTGAGCTTTGGGTTCCTGAGTGGTGTGAGGGATAGGGAACCGCACCGGTGTTTATTTGTGACATTCTTGGCAAGTTGATCAGCCATTCTCATTGCCTCGAAGGTTGACATGACCGAGAACCCAAGCAAAAACGCCGTTGTAAACATCAGATTTCCGTGAGGTGTACAGTTGGGGAAAAAATCAGGATTGGGGGTTCTTTAAAAGCGCGTGCACTCTTATCTGAAATACAGAGGAGAGATGGTTAAGTGAGAGATTGAGAGAGAGAGAGAGAGAGAGAGAGAGAGAGAGAGAGAGAGAGAGAGAGAGAGAGAGAGAGAGAGAGGAGGATTTGATATGGTTCCAATAAGGTTTGATGTCCACACTCTCTCACCCAGTGTGACAGAGCAGACGGGGGAACCTGTCCCCTGGAAAATAGGGAATAAACTTATATGGCATTCATCATTGTAGCCCAGTGCTGACAGCAAGTGACATTTCAGGGTTGTCAACACTTATGGAAAACAAAAGGAATCGTCCTGCCCAAGAAACAAACAACAAAACAATATTTACGAACAAACAATAAAAAAAAAAAAAAGCTTTCAACCGATAGCATGGTGGCTAAATTGTTGACGTCCAAATGGCGGATAAGACTTTAGTATGCTGACAGCACTGGCCGTTTCGCTGAATTTATCACTACCAGATAAAACAAAGGTCAAAAACGAACAGAAGAACCTCTTATGCAACAGAAGTACATAACAGCATCGTGATCTGTGTCCTAGTACCATTGTGCCGAAATGCTATTGTGTCCACGTACCATTGTGTCTACGTACCATTGTGTCCACGTACCGTTGTGTCCACGTACCATTGTGTCCACGTACCATTGTGTCCAAGTACCATTGTGTAATGTACCATTGTGTCCACGTACCATTGTGTCCTTTGTGTCCACGTACCATTGTTTCCACCCACGTACCATTGTGTCCACGTACCATTGTGTGTCGTTGTGTCTACGTACCATTGTGTCTACGTACCATTGTGTTCACGTACCATTGTGTGCACGTACCATTGCGTCCAAGTACCATTGTGTCCACGTACCATTGTGTAATGTACCATTGTGTCCACGTACCATTGTGTCCTTTGTATCCACGTACCATTGTGTCCACGTACCATTGTGTCCACGTACCATTGTGTGCACGTATTATTGTGTCCAAGTACCATTGTGTAATGTACCATTGTGTCCAAGTACCATTGTGTCAACGTACCATTGCGTGTGAACGTACCATTGTATCTAAGTACCACTATGTCCATGTATATGTTTTCAATTACCACTGTGTAACATTTTCGTTGCTGGTCACTCCCACTCAGCTTCAGTAATCATAACAAACATTGGCTCATCATGATCTTGGGGCATTCTGGCCCAATTCTGGACCACCATGACCCAAAACGCAGACAATGGTTCGTGGCCAGCATGGAACGTGGACACAATGGGGCACGGGGACATAATGTATTTTGAGACAGTGGTACTTTTTTTCCCCCTCTTCTTCTTTTTGTTTTTTTTTTTTCAGTCTCATTTTATATGCCACCTCTTTGGCATCGCACCATCACAGCTCATTCCACCCCCCCCCCCCCCCACCCCACCCGCCACCACCACTCTCACTCCTCCCGTCCACAGCCACATCCAGCCTGGGCCCGTCCTGCCACAGTCTCGGCACCGGCCATACACAGGGAGCCAGCGGTCAATCAATGTCACGCGGTCAGCAGACACAATGGTGCCTGGACATAAAGACACAGGCACACGATGGTATGCAGCACTCCTGATTTCCAAACAGCTCACCCGTGAGATTTGAACTGGCGGCCTCTGACGGCGAACTGGATGCTCTCCCACTGAGCCCAGCCTGGCAACCTGCAAGAGAGAGTGACAGAGAGAGAGAGAGAGAGGGGGGGGGGGGTAGGGGGAGGAGGGTAATATATGGAAGGAGGGGGGGGCGGGGGGGTAGGAGAGGCACGGGGGACGGGGAGGGGGGGGGGGGGGAGGGGGGCGGAGCGGAGAGAGCGAGGGGTAAATGCACCGAAAAGCCCAACTGATTAGCTATCTTCCTAAAGCGCCTGGTGAAACAAGACACCGCTTGTTGCTAAACGGAAAGTGACTGACAGTATAGACAATCGCCTGCAAGAACTAAACTAAACGAGAGAGAGAGAGAGAGGACAGACAGACAGACAGGGCAGACATGGACAGAGAGGAGAGGAGAGAGAGAGAGAGAGAGAGAGAGAGAGAGAGAGAGAGGAGAAATGGTGTTTAAGAAGAGAGAGAGAGAGAGAGAGAGAGAGAGAGAGAGAGGAGAGAAGAGGGAGAGAGAGAGAGAGAGAAAGAAAGCTTGTACATTATGATTAAAAAAAAAGACGAGAGAGAGAGAGAGAGAGAGAGAGAGAGAGAGAGTGAGAGAAGAGAGAGAGAGAGAGAGAGAAGCATGCGCAGAGAGAGAGAGAGAGAGAGAGAGAGAGAAATGGGGTAAGGGGGTGAAGAGATAGAGACGAGAGAGAGAGAGAGAGAGAGAGAGAGAGAGAGAGAGAGAGGAGAGAGAGAGAGAGAAACAGACAGACAGGCAGACAGAGAGTGGGAAGTGGAGAGCAGCAGAGAAGTGGGTGTCAATAAATGTGATAAATATTGTTTAGGCTCAGAATCAAAACTCACGAAGAACAACCCCCAGTTCTCTCTCTCTCTCTCTCTCTCTCTCCTCTCTCTCTCTCTCTCTCTCTCTCTCTCTCTCTCTCTCTCTCTCTCTCTCTCTCTCTCCTCTGGCCCTGTCTGTCTGTCTCTCTGGCGCCGTGTCATTTTCTGTGGATTCTACATCTCTCTCTATTTTTTTTCTTTTCTTCCTTCCGCCTCCCTTTAGCACAACCAAAACAGAAGGAAAAAATACAGATGGCCGCCTTCTTATCAGCCGGCGGAAGAGACAAAAACGCGTTGCGTCGCATCCGGCTAATCACTCCTTTCGACCTCTCCGCCATCCGTCTTTCTCCTCTGGACGTAATCGTCAGCCATCGCAGCCCGTGATGTTTGGATACAGAGTCTGGCTGTTCATCTTACTTAGCATCTGTTGCCGCCCCCATCCCCACCCCCCACTTCCCCACCCGCCCACCAACCCCTCCCCCCCCCCCCCCCCATCCCCTCTTCCCCACCTCATTTGCTTTGCTCCCCCCCCCCCCTCCCCGTCCCCTCTCTTACTCCTCCTGCTACCCTCCCTTTCCTCCCTCCCTACTACCTCCCCCCCCCCTTCCCACCCACCCCCGCCCCCCGCCCCCAATACTTTTTTGTCGTCGGCTCTCTCTCTCTCTCTCTCTCTCTCTCTCTCTCTCTCTCTCTCTCTCTCTCTCTCTCTCTCAATATGACTTGGGTTCTTTTCTTTGAAGCTTGGTCTGCGAAAAATGACTTTGTTAGCTTGTATCAGTCGTTCTGGTTTGCTTGCATTTCTTACTCTTTTTTTTTTTTTTTTAAATGCACTCATGCGTCGAGTTACTTGCTTTCTTAGTTTTTCGCAGCATGATTGTCTCTAGGACTTTTAAAACTGGTTTGAGAACTGACATAGCGTGAAAACTAGACACTAGACACACACACACACAC
>JADBJO010003635.1:160000-165000 GCA_016801955.1 Conus betulinus | reverse complement strand
ACACAGCGGTACATGGGAATAACACCAAGGGGCAGAGCAGTTTTGGGGGAACAGAGCACAGTACAGGGACACAGCAGCACAGCGGAACAGCAGGATGGATGAAGAGCAGCATGGATGGAAGAGCAGCATGGAGGAACAGCAGCAGCATGGAGAAGACAGCAGCATGGAGGAACAGCAGCATGGGGAACAGCAGGGGGGGAGGAACAGCGGCAGCAAGGAGGAAACAGCAGCATGGGGGAACAGCAACATGGGGGAGCAGCAGCAGACAACAGCACAGGGGAAACAGCATCATAGGGGAGTTGCAGCACAGGGGAAACAGCAGCAGCGTGGGAAACAGCAACATGGGGGGAACAGCAGCATGGGGGGAACAGCAACAGCACAGGGAGCAGCAGCACAGGGGGACAACAGCATCATAGGGGAGTTGCAGCAAAGGGGAAACAAACAGCACAGGGAACAGCAGCATAGGGGAACAGCAGCATGGGGGAACAACAGCATGGGGGGAACAGCAGCACAGGGGAAACAGCAGCATGGGGGAACAGCAGCACAGGGGAAAAGCAGGCACAGGGGAACACAGGGGAAACAGCAGCACAGGGGGGAAACAGGGAAACAGCACAGGGGACACCACACAGGGAAAACAGCACAGGGGAACAGCAGCACAGGAAAACAGCAGCAAAGGGAACAGCAGCACAGGGAACAGCAGCACAGGGAACAGCAGCACAGGGGAAACAGCAGCACGGGGGAACAGCAGCACAGGGGGAAACAGCAGCAAGTGGAACAGCAGCACAGGGGAACAACAGCACAGGAAACAGCAGCACAGGGGAAACAACAGCACAGGGGAACAACAGCACAGGAAAACAGCAGGGAACAGCACAGGGGAACAGCAGCACACAGGGGAACAACAGCACAGGGGGAACAACAGCAGCACACAGGGCAACAGCAGCACAGGGGAAACGACAGCACAGGGAAAACAGCAGCATAGGGGAACAGCAGCACAGGGGAACAACAGCACAGGGGAACAGCAGCACAGGCAACAGCAGCACAGGGGAACAACAGCACAGGGAACAACAGGGGAACAGCAAGCACACAGGAACAGCAGCACAGGGAAACAGCAGCACAGGGAACAACAGCAGCATGGGGGAACAGCAGCACGGGGGAACAGCAGCACAGGGGAACAGCAGCACAGGGGATACAGCAGCACAGGGGGAACAACAGCACAGGAGAACACAGCACAGGGGAACAGCAGCACAGGGAAACAGCAGCTCAGGGGAACAGCAGCACAGGGGAACAGCAGCACAGGGGGGGAACAGCAGCACAGGGGAACAGCAGCACAGGGAAACAGCAGCACAGGGAACAACAGCACAACAGCAGCACAGGGGAACAGCAGCACAGGGGAACAGCAGCACAGGGGAACAGCAGCACAGGGGCACAGCAGCAGCACAGGGGGGAACAGCAGCACAGGGGAACAGCAGCACAAGGGAAACAGCAGCACAGGGGAACAGCAGCACAGGGGAAACACAGCAGCACAGGGGAACACAGCAGCACAGGGGAACAGCAGCACAGGGGAACAGCAGCAGCGGGAACAGGGGGGGAAACAGCAGCACAGGGGAACAGCAGCACAGGGAAACAGCAGCACAGGGGAAAAGCAGCACAGGGGAACAGCAGCACAGGGGAACAGCAGCACAGGGGAACAGCAGCACAGGGGAACAGCAGCACACAGGGAACAAACAGCAGCACAGGGGAAACAGCAGCACAGGGGAACAGCAGCACAGGGGAACAGCAGCACAGGGGAACAGCAGCACAGGGGAACAGCAGCACAAGGGGAACAGCAGCACAGGGGAACACAGCAGCACAGGGGAACAGCAGCACAAGGGAACAGCAGCACAGGGGAACAGCAGCACAGGGGGAACAGCAGCACAGGGGAACAGCAGCAGCACAGGGGAACAGCAGCACAGGGGAACAGCAGCACAGGGGAACAGCAGCACAGCCAGCAACAGGAACAGGGGAAACACAGCAGCACAGGGGAACAGCAGCACATGGGGAAACAGCAGCACAGGGAAACAGCAGCACAGGGGAACAACAGCACAGGGGAACAGCAGCACAGGGGACAGGGGACAGCACAGGGGAACAGCAGCACAGGGGAAATGGGGGGAACAGCAGCATGGGGAAACAGCAGAGCAGGGGAACAACAGCACAGGGAAAACAGCAGCATGGGGAACAGCAGCACAGGGGAACAGCAGCACAGGGGAAAACAGCAGCACGGGGGAACAGCACACAGGGAAACAGCAGCACAGGGGAACAACAGGGGAACAGCACAAGGAAAACAGCAGCACATGGGAACAACAGCACAGGGGAAACAGCAGCACAGGGGAACAGCAGCATGGGGGGAAACAGCAGCACAGGGAAACAACAGCACAGGGAAACAGCAGCATGGGAAACAGCAGCACGGGGGAACAACAGCACAGGGGAACAGCAGCATGGGGAACAGCAGCACATGGGAACAGCAGCATGGGAAAACAGCAGCACGGGGGAACAACAGCACAGGGGAACAGCAGCACAGGGGAACAACACAGCACACAGAGGAATAGCAGCAAGACCCCGAAGAAATCAGACAGAAAAACAAGTTAAACATTTCTTGGAGTCTTACAGCTTCTAAGAAGCAGATGGAAGTAGAGTAATCGGGTCACCATTACAGTGTCCTGGGTATACTGGCTTAGAGCAGGCACCGTTTAACACCAACCACGAAGCCGTCAAGCAGAGCAGAGCAGAGCAGAGCAGAGCAGAGCAATATCTCTTTCGCTGGGTAGTGGCCTAGTACGATCTGATGATATTAATGGCTGATCCTGCCTGAGAACTGCTGGCTCCAGGTCTGTGATGAAATGAACCTGGATGTAGCTTGCTACAGGGGGAACAGTAGTTAATGCCAGTGTAAGAGTAATGTCGGGCACGATAATGAGAACAAAAAAAAACAAAACATTTTGAAAAAGTGGAGAAGGGAAAAGGGCCATTTCTGAAGCAATGCTACTTACGTCTTTACAAGTGATCGATTTTAAAAACGCTCGGAGTTGATGTGCTGTTTTCAGCACTTACGAATTCTTCTTCTTCTTCTTCTTCTTCTTCTTCTTCTTCTTCTCTCTCTCTCTCTCTCTCTCTCCTCTCTCTCTCTCTCTCTCTCTCTCTCTCTCTCTCTCTCTCTCTCTCTCTCTCTCTCTCATTGTTTCGTCTTATTCCTTCATTCATCATCCGACCTTCTCTCTGTCTGTCTGTCTGTCTGTCTCCCTCTGTCTCTCTCTCTCTCTCTCTCTCTCTCTCTCTCTCTGTTCGTCCATCATATTCTCTCTCTCTCTCTCTCTCTCTCTCTCTCTCTCTCTCTCCCTCCTCCCTCCCTCCCTCCCTCCCCCCCCCCCTTTTCAAAACAAGAAGAACGACAGAAGAACGAAGACACATAATTATTTCAAGCAGCTTTTGTTTTGACATTCTGATAAACTGCCAAGCGCCGTGGTTCGCTGTCTGCTGGGAGGACTGCGCCGGCGCAAAGTGCGAGACGGTACAGTTGAGTGTGATACAGCGTAGTACTGGTACTTTCATGAAGAGCCCATACATGGTGATGCGATCGTCAGGGTAAAACCGTCCCCGGAGAGTTAGTCGGAAAATGGAGATGTATTTCACCACTGTTCTGACATCACCAGAACGAAAACGCATTAAGTTGGGGCAGCCCAAGAAAGAAAAAAAAAAGAAAAAAAAGAAAAAGAAAGAAAAGAAAAAAGAAAGAAAGAAAGAAAGAAAGAAAGAAAAAAGAAAGGAAGGAAAGGAAAGGAAGGAAGAAAGAAAGAAAAGGAAGAAAAGAAAGAAAGAAAGAAGAAAGAAAGAAAAAAAAGGATGAAAGGAAGGAAGGAAGACAGGAATGAAATGAAAGGAAAGAAGAAGAAAGAAAAAAAAAAAGAAAGGAAGGAAGGGGGGAATGAAGAAAGAAAGAGAAAGACAGGCAGACAGACCGACAGACCAACAGACGTAGACAAACCGACAGACAGACGTAGGAGAAGAAAGAAGGAAAGGGAAGAAAGAGAGAAAGAGAGAGAAGAAAGAAGAACAACGAAAAGGAAAGCCAGTATTCTAATATCAGTTTTTGAAAGTGTTTCTCTACTAACTCTGCCGAACAGCGCGGACAAACGAATCACAAGCCAGAACATCTCTAAGGTCTTTTTCAACGCCCATCTTGCGCCGAATCTGACAAAGATAAGTGATTGCTCGTTCTTCGTTTTCCTTGTCCAGAGTGTTGTTTATCTTGCCTGAAGAAGACCTAAGAGGTCGAAACCCGTCGTGTTTCGTCTGTGAATGGGTTGTCCACATTGTTCGGCGGACTTATTATAAACACTGTCCACACTTTGTTTAGATTTCCGCCGGCAGTCGACTCACTTTGCAGCTAATTCTAATATTAGGCATGCTGGATTCGAACTCACAGCTCATGAAAGCGAAGTCAGTGCTCCAACCAACTGCGCCATTCAGACGTCAAAGACTCCGTCTCCAGGCTCACAGCACAAACCGTTTACTGTTTTTTTTTTGTTTGTTTGTTTGGTTGGTTGGTTGGTTGGTTGTTTTTTTTTTTTTTTTTTTTTTTCGTTGTGTGTGTGTGTGTGTGTGTGTGTGTGTGTGTGTGTGTGTGTGTGTGTGTGTGTGTGTGTTTTTTTTTTTTTTTTTTTTTTTTTTTTTTTTTGCTTAACATTTGAGGTGTGGAAGATCATTTCAAATTAGACCATGCGTTTCTTGTCATGATCACGTGTGCCAAATTGTTCACCTGGATAGATGGAAAATAGAAGAACTAGTTGTCAAACGCACTTCCTTTTCAAAGAATGCTGTTTAAGACTGACCAATAAAATGCGAAAATGGAAACTCAAAAACTTGACGCAGACGGGACGCAATATTAAAGTGTTTATTGATGTATGACGGTCAAATTCTAAAAGTGATAGTTGGTGTTTTTTTGCAGCTCTTCGGGTCGTTGAAAA